>JAKSZP010000281.1:0-117628 GCA_022478985.1 Massospora cicadina
CATACACCAATTGATGCTCTACATCAGGCTTTAACATCAACTTCACCATCAAATTGGTGGAAAGTATGTTGACTGGGGGGCCCATATATATATTAGAACAGACTCGTGTTTTTGCTACAAAAATGTCACAGTATGTATTCTCAGAATAAGATGAATTCTGATTGTTTACCCGTGGACAATTAACGGATCTCTTTTCCCATGGAAGCTCATAATACCCTTTTCAACTTTAGAGTATTCTTTGACAATAGCGTCCACAGGGTAGCGGCGTTTACCCCTTTTTTTAAAAGAGGCGCAAAGGAGGACGGATCTGGCTCATCTGTAGAAATTTGGTCAAACATTTGACAGGCATAAAGCTTCAGTTGCTCCTGGGGTCTTTCTTCCACCATGTACTTGGTTTACACTCGTGCAATACAATACCCCTCCAACTGGCTGTAGATATAGATTTTCATCGTCATATTAAGGAACTTCCTCTGAATGTAGATGGATAGATTCAGGTGGGACGTTTAAGGTTGTAGTAGCGGAGGTAGAGAGAGTCATATCTCTACTCCACTCTGACTTTTCCCTAGTTGAATTGGTCCTGAAGTAGGTAATTGGCCTGAAGTTTGTGGCAACCTCATGCCAGGTGCCCAGGGTCACCGCATTCAAAACAATTGACCCCATAGGGCCTGCGTCCTATATTGTTGTAGATGGGCCACACCAAAAGTTGGACTGGGGTCACTCGGTGTAAACAGGCCCAGCCCAAGAGTTTGATCTGTTGGTAACTTGGTTGAGGGTGAGGCACATAGTGATAATAAGCTGGAGATTACTATGTGTACTCTGAACATGGCAGGATAATTTCCTTAAATAAGAAAGTCTGGAAGCGGATGCAGTAGATTTTCACTCTGTATTGGGTGGTGGAAAGGTAGCTGATAGATAGCGCAAAAGTTGAATGACTTTAAGCAAAGATACGTCATCCTTTAAATACAGAGCCATGGCATTGTAAAGCTCATGGTATAGCTTCACTGCGGAGGTTATTACTATGCATAAATCAAATTAGAATAAATTCCCTTCTTTAATTAACACATGGGCTTCCACCGTAAAACAATCAGCAAAAACAGTGAGGGCCTCATTACGGTGAAATCCAATGGTCAAGAATTCTGCCTTCCATTGTGACATCTTTGCAGTTCCTCTAAACCGCAGCACAGTATCCTTCACTTATTAATAAGTAACAGAATTGTTTGGAAGATAGCAAGTAACTTGATCAGCGCTTCCAACATCCAAGATGGATATTAAATTTATCTTTATGCCAATCTGAAGCTCCCTCCTACTGCAAACTCAAAATGGCTAGAGCATCCATGAATGTAACGTTGTAATCAAATAGAGACAGCTTATCAATACAAGACTCTTTTTGAATATCATCATGCTTTTGAGCACAGCATCAAAAGGCAAGTCTAACTTCCACATACTCCATTGGCCTAGTGTTGAAAAATTAACCAGATGGATTCCTCTGGTTTGATATCAGAATTAGGGGTGTCAGTTAATCGGGCATGATTGATGGGTAATGGCTAAAAATATTATTTAATATTATAATAATATTAAAAAAGTTGGGTTTGGCAAAATCTGCATTTGCCGCCAAAAGCCATTCATGGGTTATTGTGGGAATTTTTAGTGGAATTCCAATGAATTTGTTACCAATTGTCCAAGTTTGATTCTGCTGACTAATTTAGAGCACCGTAATTGATCCAAATAATGCTTAAAGAAATATTTATATTCTTAATTATAGCCAGCGGAGAGGCACTACAAACCAACTGCAAGCACCAAGGAGGCTTTCCAATGGGGAGCACAAGGCTGCTACCTATTGGTAAAGCCCATCTCCCCACAGGAGTGGAAGAAGGCCAAGCAGGCCGGTAGGGCCGCTGCCAAGAAGGCAAGCGGCCAAGGCCACCACCACCATCCCACACTCACAAAGCCAGGAGGACATGGAGACCTTTGCGGTGGAAGCGACTCAGGAATCCATCACCCAATCAGATTGGGAGGCCCATGCCAAATGGGCCACTCAATCTGAGGATCCGATGGGAGATTCAATCTCACCCATTTGCTGCACCCAAGCTCCAGTCAAAACTGACTTGGGACCTTCCCAACTATAAATTTTTTTTTCCCCACTCGATGGTGCACCAAACTTATCCGCATCCACAAAAAATTTATCCGACGTTGGGAAAACAAAAAGTGAAGGCCAAAGCCAACGCGACTCTTTCCACAAAATTTAACAAAAACCCCAATAGCGTTGCTGCTAACACCTGCGCTGCTGTGAAAGCCTGTGGGGACCTTGAAAGTCTGGTGGCCCCGGGGCCCACCCCCTCGCACCTAAGGTGTGATGGGGGAAACCTTCACTCTAGGGATGCTGAATATCGCCAGACTCAAGGCCTCCCCGTCCCAGGCTAGGAAACTGAGTTTTTTACAACACAATTTACCCGTGGATATCCTGGCCATCCAGGAGTCCCACTGTCCATGAGGTTCCAAGGAAGCTTGGAAAACAATGCTCCTCCCATCCCTATCCTTTTGGTTGAAGCACCGTGGGGTACTAATTCAGAAAAACAAATTTTTCAAATTTACATCTTCAGAAACATTCCTAAATGGCTGAGTGCTCGTCGTCACCTTCTCATGGGCTGACGTTGCACACACAATCGTCAACATCTACGCCCTAAATGATGCACATGAGCGTCGAGAATTTTTCTTGTTGGTCAAATCCCTACTGCTACCCCCTGATTCTTTCCTAGTTGGCAACATGAACTGTTGGCTAACCTCACCAACGGACTGGTGGCTGCCCTCACCCCATGCCCCACAGGGTCATGTAGAACTATGCATTCTAAAAGCTACCCTTGAGTTAATGGATGTGCTGCTGTGACATGCCCCACTGCTCAAAAACATGATGCGTCCCCATGTCCACAATGGCCAATTAGGGTCCATGACCTGCATCGACCTTATTCTAACACTGGCAAATTCCAACCCCACATCTCCCACTTCAAAACAATGAAAATGGAATTCTCCAACCACCGAATGGTCTCAATAACATACCACTTACCTGTCACAGTTGCAAAGGCCCCACATTGGTGCAAAATCCGCCCCCCCGAGATCGCGTCGCCAGGATTTTCCATGTGGGTGGAAGAGGCAACTTTGCAAAATCGTTTGTTGCACCGTTTTGCGCGGACCCCATTTCCACATGGGCAACTTTCAAAGAGGACACCATCCGCCACTATTGTCATCTCTCCTCCAGACGCTCACAAGCCACATCGACGGTTATCTCGTGAGCTCTGGTGGAATTGGCCCACTTAGAGTCCAACATTCCAGCCACAGGATACAGCCCTGCATAGGGCCAGAAGTGGGCGGAGGCAGCCGCCCACCTCAATGCACTCGAAAGGCAACACAAACATCGGGTTTGTGTCCAATACAGGGCCACACATATCACTAAAGGTGACAAGTGCACTGCATACTTCTTTAAAAAAATTTTCGCACCACACCAGAGTGTGGCCTGCACACAGGTGCGAAGATTGGATAATTCCATTGCGGACACATCAGCTGGAGTGGCAATCTAAATGTAAAAATATTACTCTGAGTTATACTGAGCCAAACCAATTCAGCCAGCTGAAATGCAGAATTTTTTGACCGAGCTCATATCTGCACCATTTTCTGATACCCGGAGATAATGAATTTGATTACTCTGAACAAATTATGGACAGCCATTCGCGGTGCGCCAAACCAAAATGCCCAGGCCCAGATGGCATTCCACATGAGTTCTACAAAAAATATTTCAAATATATATCCCCATTGCTGCTAGCCTCACTTAACCAAAGCCTGTTGGAAACGCGCCTCCTACCAGGAGGACATGAGGCCTTTACTGTCACACTCTTCAAGAAAGGGGATAAGCTTGACTTAGCCAACTGGCGCCCCATTTCTCTAACAAACACAGACACCAAGATTTTAACAAAAATCATGGCTAACCGTTTAGGGACTGTAGCTCTGCCACCATCTCCCCAGAACAATTTGGTTTCATCCTCAGAAGGTCAATTTGGGATAACGTGCACTCTGTGGCTAATGTATGTCAGTCCACAGCCTCTGGGGCACTTGTATTCTTGGACCAACAAAAGGCCTATGATAGAGTAAACTGGGAATACCTAAGGGCCTGCCTCCATCGATTCCGCCTACCCCCCTGCTTCATAAACTGGGTGATGCTGCTCACGGAATCTGCGACAATGGCAGTGCGTGGCCCAGGCTTCCTAACGGAAGTAGTCTGCCATCAAAGGGGCCTGCGACAAGGGGACCCCCTCAGCCCACTCTTATACAACTTCAGCCTTGACCCACTACTGCGAAATGTGAATGCCCACCTCACTGGGGTCCATGTGCCAGGCCAAACCCCAGTCAAGATGATGGCATTTGCAGATGATTTCGTGGTGGGGGTGTCTAATAACAAAGATGCACGCGCGCTTGAAGCCCTCATCCAGGAATATTCCCGGGTAAGCAACGCGGCACTGAACGCCTCCAAAACCGAAATCATCCTCCTTGGTCGATTTAGAACTGCTGGGCCCCAGCAACTAGTTCCCAACCTGGCCCTTCTGCTCGCCCACATCCACGCCTTACTAACTCAGCACACACCGCTCCACTGGTGCTCCCCATCGTGCCACGTCCTACCATAGGACTGATGCGCCGTCTGGGCGTATGGATGGAGGCAGGCAGATATGCGTCAGCAGTAATGGAGTGCCATATACTGGACAACGTGACGAAGCGAATCGCCTCTCTCAGAGCCCACCCTACTACCCTTACTGGCAGGGTGTTCTTGCCAACTCTATGCTCCTATCCAAAGTCTGGTTCGGAGCCCACGCCATTCCCTTCTCACCAAGCTTCTTCAAATCCCTGTATGCTTTGCTGCAAGGATGGCTTTGGTCAGGCCGCCCTTCACCAGTACGGCTAGAGGTCATGTTTGGCCCTCATCATGAAGGTGGCATGGGCCTGCTTGACTTCAAAGCCCATGCTGCCAAGATCCTGGGCACCTGGATCGCGGCCGTCACCGCTCCTACACTCCCATCCCAACACTGGTCCTGCGCAGCCTGCTCCAACTTCTCCCGATCCTTAGGCCTCAATAATCCATCAAACCCCCACTCCCTGATGAAATACCTCGCATCACACACATCAGCCACAGGTCCTCACGGGACCAAAACCCACTACAAACGAATCCTACTCTCCATGCGAAGCGCAGAATGGAGAATTCGTATTAGTGGACATACAACCTGAAGAGGCCGCCCCTCTCCTCAGTTCACACAAGAGGTACAGGGGCTACCCATCCATGATGGCGTGATCCCCATTCGACCCCATGTCGTATCCAGGGTGGACTACCTGGACATGATGGACATCCCTTATTCCACTGAGACCCAAAAGACTATCTGGAAATACGCACACCATCCTCTGTTACAGCCTCAAGTCCGCTCCCATGTGTGGCGCTGTCTGAGGTGGGTGTATCGTACAGCTGAGCGCTCTAATGCTTTACACTCATCCTGTGTCGTGTGTGTCCAGTATGGAACGCTGTTCCACCGCCTGGAGAAGTGCCCCACCTCTAAAGTGATATGGCGCGAAGTCCAACGTCTGCTGGGCCAGGATCAAATGCATCCCTTCAGTCTATCAAGAGATATGTTTGCTTCATCAATGGCCTCCCCCTTCCACCCTCCCTCCATGCTCTGGTGGTTGCAATCGCCATGTGGACTATCCACACGATTGTCTTGGATGCCATCGCTGGCTCCATCCCCACCCTCTCAGAAGCTGTCCACAGATTCTGGTCTCATTTGGTGGACCACTCACAAGTGTGAATGAAAGGATATCTCCCACCGCGTTGCTGACAGCTGGTCTCCTCCTGGTTCCCAGTCTGGTTCATCAAATCAGACCCCTTCCTCCACACGTGCTCAATAGTGGCTACGGCCCCCTCACACGTTCCCTCCCCTCCCCATAAGTAGCGTTCCCGCTGGCAGCAAGAGATAGCATCGCTTCTTTGGGGTGCCTCCCCTGGTACTAAGTTTATCTTTCCTGAGTCATATTCGGAAGTGTCCGTCCCATGGTGGGCTTCCCCGCAATAAATTTAAATATATTCTTAATTATATAAAATCAACTAGCAAACCGTGCTGAGGATGGATTGACCTAATCTAATAATTGGTGAATTAGATGAGTGGATTGGGTGAGAATCGTTACCATGAAAGACTAACAATACATTAGAGTTTCAGTCTGGATGGCTGAGGGGTTTCATAAATGCAGTAGCCTAGGGTATAGATATCCATTCTTTTTTTCCAAATAAAGATCTCTCTCGCCCAATTTAATTTAATTGTTAGTAGCTCGTCAGCTAGATTAGGATAAAATTGGATTGGAGATCCCAGAAGTTTGCGCAAGGTGATACGCCTGGATTGACCAATTCTGCCAAATCCCATACCTCAACCCTGTGAGGAACTGATGGGAACCCTGCCAACTGATCACCAATGATGATGTGCCAACTGGCTGTCAGCCCTGAGGGGTGCAGCGCAAGAGTGCCTTGGCCGCCCAGGATGGGGGCAGGACTTGCGGGGCATGATCAGATGGGTTGATGAAGGGTCAGAATAGTGGGGCAGCGTGGGAGCGCCTTGGATGCCCAGGATGGAGCAGGACTTGCTGGGTCACACTTTGGACCCTGGGGCTAAGGCGAAATCATTAGTCACCTGTGTTAGTGGGTTGGATGTGGACTCATAGGGGGTTGGTACGCCAATGAAGGCGAAATGGCAAATGTCAACCAATCTCCATACTGGTTGGCCTGGCACACTAGCGGATCTCACTGTTCAGAAAAGAGCTTATCTGACATTGGTGCTTACTATAGGAGGCTTCATTAGTAGGCTTGCTCAAGGAGTTGGAGGACTTGTTAGGAGGTAGCAAGAGCCACTGGTTCATACTGGGCGCTCCCTTGAAGGGGCGCTGAGGTATTCTTGGCTTACCATTGGGGTGGGTCATGCTGGAGGAATACCATCTGGTTAAGTGGGGGGAAATATTGAGAATTTAACCAGATGGTAAACTCCTCCTGACAATATCAGAATTAGGGGTATCAGTTAGTGTAAGGAGATTGTCTATAGCTTTCCTGTTTTCAGCGTGATAGAGTACGGTGCACAGGGCAAATGCCAGAAAAATAGTTGATAGTATGAAAGTTACTAGAGCCCAGCATAAAGTGTTGGAGCAATAATAACTTAAGGAAAGGAGGTCGATCGTTTGTGGGAATAACCAACCAAAAGTGACGCGGTGCACAGAGTGAGAAGGGGTAAGCATCCCAGGTTGGATTTGACCTGGCGAACCAATGGTGCACAAGGGGATGTCACGATTGTATTTAAAATGGAAAGGTTAACGGAGCGTGAGACCTCCTTGAAGAGGTTTGTGCACAGGATCAAAGATAACTTATATAAAATCATAAAATGAGAAAGTTTATTATAAAAAGTCGACCAACAAGGAATTTTGGTCACAAAATACAAATTTAAACATCAATGGGGTAATTCTGGGTCTGCTGAAGCAGTCCCAAGCACTAATTCACCAATAGGCAAACACTTCCATCCAAATTGGTAGAATACACCAAAACTGACTTCACTCTAGTGATTGATTGAAGTTTTACCCTACCTGAACGCATAATTTTGTAAATGGAACAGGTTTCAAACCCCATTCCTCAATCAAACAAATTGAAATGTTTATATTAATTAAATAACTCGTCCATTTTAATGCCTGAGCCAATACAAGAGCTGGGCGTTATGACCTCACTAGTACCAACCAGGGCATATTTGGCTTTTACCTAACGTTGGTCTAAAGTGTGCTTTAGGTCAGGGAGGGCCTGAAGCTTCACCTTCTAGGCCTCCTGTCATCCAGCCTTATCCTTGGAGTTGGTACCCACAATCATGTCATTCAACCATGACACTACCCTCTCCTCCCAATGGGGCTCAACCCCCCTCCAGGGGCGTTCGCTAAGGAGAAGTTTTTATGTGCGGGAGACAACATCATAGCAGCAACCTTTGGCTTGGACTTTGATCCTGCAGCCTCAGGAAAACGATTATGGAATGCTTCAATAAGGTCTTGGGCATGCACACAGTCACGTGCTGGCATCCAACTGTTCTCTGCAGCATCAAAACCCTTCCAGGATACCTGGTACTCAAGCCTTCTTTTAACACGGCGGGAGGCTACTATTTCTCCACTTCCCACTCTGGCGCCCCATCCACGAGGTAAGCCTCAGGAGTCTCAGATGGGGGACCCTCAAACAACGTCAATTTGCTCTCATGAAAGACAGAGAAGATCGAATATGAAGAGGGAAGATCCAACTGGTATTAGGTATGGCCCACCTTTCTAACAACGCGGTAAGGACCATTCTCTTATGTCCCAGATTTTTGCACGGCTGCTTGTTAGGGATGTTATGAGCATCAAGCATCATGAGATCCCCTTTCTTGTATGCTGGACCCACTTGTCGCTTACCATCAGCGTTCTCCTTACATACTTGCAATGCCACCTCCAAACTCGTAGAAACCCCCTTGTGGACCTTCTTGATAGTCTTAGCAAAGTCCGCTACCGCTTCAACTTTGGATCCACAGCTGGGCTCCATGTTATAGGCGGGGTTAAAACCATGGTTGGCAAAAAAGGGGAACAACTGATCAAAGAATGCAAAGTGTTGTTGTAGTTAAATTGGGCCATGGGAAGGTGAGAAACCCAATCTGAATGATCTGCGGCAGTGTAACACCACAGGAACTGTTATAAGCACTGGTTCACTCATTTGTTTTTCCCATCTGATTAGGGGTGATAGGCAGTCAAATGGTAGTGGCGTGTCTGAAGAGTCTTACACAACTCTTCCTAAAAGACAGAGGTAAACTGGGGTCCCCAGTCACTAATGATTTCTTGGGGGAACCCCATGAAGAGCAAACAAATGAGTGACAAAAAGCCTAGCCATCTCAGCCGCGGTTATTGTCATTCTACAAGGAATAAAGTGGGCGAACTTTGTAAAGCGGTCCACCACCACCATGATGGCATCATAATCATCAGGGGGTGGGTAATTCCACAATGAAATCCACCAATAGGGAGGTCCAGGGCCCCTCAGCCTTTTTGGCTGATACCAACAAACCTGCTAAAGGTTGACGATAGGGCTGTAATTGATTGCGGATCAAACACTCTTTACATTACCAGACCACCTGAGCAGACAAGCCCTACAAAAGTAGGTGCGGCGTATTAACTCCAAGGTCTTTGCTTTCCCAGGATGACCAACAGTGATTCCATCATGGTGTTCCCAGATGATTTACAAGAAGTGGTCCAGCAGGAACCTATAGACGCCCCTGAAACCACACCATCTCATCCTATACGTGACAACCCCTGGATAAATTCTCTTGATTAAGAGCACTTTTAGTGAGAACCATAGTATATTCGGTTGATAATGGCTGAGAAAGGATTACTTTTCTGAACATACTGTATTCCTCTGCATTTTCCAGAGGAGCAAGCGCTGGCATGTTGGCCGTGGAATTGTGAAGTTGAGATAAAACTTACCCGGTGGAATCATCAACTGGGTGTTATGAACTTCTACTTCCTTCAGATCAGGAGCCAAAGCAGGTTTGCGGCTTAAAGCATCCGCCAAACCATTATCCTTGCCCTTGGTAAACTCATATGAAAATGCAAATTGGGCAAGGGTCTCATGAAAACGGGTCTGCTGTGGGGTAGGACATGAGGAGCACGCTAGTACAGCAAGGCACAGTGATCTGTACATATACGGAAAGGTTGGGAGGAGCCATGTAAGTGGTGACGCCAATAAGTCAGCGCCTCCACCACTGTTAACAACTCATTGTCATAAATGCCGTAATTAAACTCATGCAGAGACTTTTTCCTAGAAAAGTATCCCACCAGCTGCTCAGTCGCATCTTCATCTGCTTGTAACAAGGCAGCCGCTATGGCGAAGTTGGAAGCATCAGTAGACACAATGAACTCTTTTGCAGGGTCGACATGGCGAAGGATGGATGTGGACAACAGGGTGCACTTCAATTCTTGGAAAGCGTCCTCCAAAAACGAGAACCACTAAAACACCTTTGCACCACTAGCCCTATATAAGGGCGCTGCCACTTTGAAAAGATTGGGTGTGAACTTCTTGAGGAACGTACATGTCCCCAAAAACTTCTCAATTCCTTTACTGACGTTGGGGTGGGCCACTCACGAATCGCCTTCTCCTTGTCTGGAGCTATCATATGTCCTTTGTCAAACATGACGTTGCTCAAAAAAGTGACATGGGACTTGAAGAATTCACATTTGATGTTCTATAGCGTAAGGCGGACAGACCTTAACCTCTCCACCACTTGCTGAAGCTGTACTGCATGTGACTCATGATCATGGGAAAACACCAGGATATCGTCCATGTAGGCAACCGCGCATACCCCCAACAAGTCCCCCAACGCAGCATCAATATGGCGTTGAAAGATGGCAGTGGCATTCTTAAGCCCAAAAGGCTTGAACCAAAACTGGAAAATTCCTTTTCTGGTATGGAATGCGGTTAACCACTCCTATCCCTTCTTTATCTGGATCTTAATGAACGCATTGAGGCAATCCAGCTTAGAGAAGACTTTAGCTTTCTCTACATAACGTGAAAACTGTTAATCTAAAGGGATGAGATGGAGGTCTGTTACATTCACATTGTTTAAATTCAATAATCTGCACAAGGGCATTAAGTTCCATCGGCCTTCTTGACAAAGGGAAGCAGGGAGCAAACAGGGGAGGTACGCTGAAAAATCGCACCTTTGGCTAACTGCTCCAACAACCACACATCTAAAGCCTCTTCCTCCCAGACAGTCAATGGGTAAATGGGGGAAGATATAAGCACCATATCCACAGTGAGCTTAAACTCACAATTGAACTTGGAATGATCAGGTATTGTGTTAGCTGAAGCTGCATCAAATAAATATTACAATCCCTATAAAATGGAAGGTAAGGGAACCTCCACAGAGGGCTTCAGCAAAGGGCAAGATTAAGAGTGTGAAAATTGGGCCAGTGAAGCAATTTGCCCTGAAAGTGGACATCAGCCAAAGGAACAATCAACTTGTGATCATTTATCAAGGACAAAGATAGGGTGTTTTTTTTCAAATTAGTCTTGACGTCAAACTTTCTCCTCCACTCTACACCCAAAATTATGGGGAAAAAGAGGTTTTTGACAGCTTGAAAGTGGTTGACAGGAGATAGGAGCCCATCTGGTAGTCCACTAACCCCATGATTTTCATCGTGGGGATACCTTAGAAGCCCCGCCTTTAACCATACCAACTGGAGAGTAACTCAATTCAAGGTATCCAGTAAGGTCGTGGTCAAAATGTTTTCAGAGGACCGGTATCCATTAAAATAGTTGTGCTGAACTTTCATAAAGGGGATGTAAGGGTAGCGGTCAATAAGAAGTATTCATAATGTGACTTATTCAAAGCAGAAAACGCCACCACCTCACCTGAAAATTCTTCCTCTGGCTTGAGCAAGCCTTCAGGGTATGTTTTGGAATCATAGAAGGGGAGGGATAGTTGGTCACTCTTACTACTGAGGCCACATATCCTACCACATTTTCTGCAGGTGCATATACTTTATCATATTTGAAACAAAGTTTTTTTCCACTTCCTGAGTGCTACGGATAATGGTAGAGGTCAAACGAGGGTTCTCAGGGGTAATCAGATATACAGGAATAGGGTCCTCATCCAGGCCATAAGAGCTAATATATGGATTTTTTTGTGATATATTTAAATTTATTGCGTGGAAGGCTGACCATGGGACGGACACTTCCGAATATGGCTCAGGACAGATAAACTTAGTACCGGAGGAGGCACCCCAGAGAAGCAATACTATCTCTTGTTGCCAGCGGGAACGCCACTTATGGGGAGGGGGAGGGGACGTGTGAAGGGGCTGTAGCCACTATTGAGCACGTGTGGAGGAAGGGGTCTGATTTGATGAACCAGACTGGGAACCAGGAGAAGACCAGCTGTCAGCAATGCGGTGGGAGGTATCCAAACATCCACGCTTTAAAGTGGTCCACCAAATGAGACCGGAATCTGTGGACAGTTTCTGGGAGGGTGGGGGTGGAGCCTGCGATGGCATCTAAGATAATCGTGTGGATGGTCCACATGGCGATTGCAACCACCAGAGCACGGAGGGAGGGTGGAAGGGAGAGGCCATTGATATAGCAAACATATCTCTTGACAGATTGAAGGGATGCGTTTGATCCTGGCCCAGCAGACGTTGAACTTCGCGCCATATCGCTTTAGAGGTGGGGCACTTCTCCAGGCGGTGGAACAGCGTTCCATACTGGCCGCACACGACTCAGGATGAGTGTAAAGCATTAGATCGCTCAGCTGTACGATACACCCACCTCAGGCAGCGCCACACATGGGAGCGGACTTGAGGCTGCAACAGAGGGTGATTTACATATTTCCAGATTATTTTTGGGTCTCAATGGAATAAGGGATGTCCATCATGTCCAGGTAGTTCACCCTGGATAGGACATGGGGCCGAATGGGGATCACGCCATCATGGATGAGTAGCCCCTGTACCTCTTGTGTGAACTAAGGAGAGGGGCGGCCTCTTTGGGTTGTATGTCCGCTAATACGAAAAACCACTCTGCGCTCCGCATGGAGAGTAGGATTCGTTTGTAGTGGGTTTTAGTCATGTGAGGACCTGTGGCCGATGTGTGTGATGCTAGGTATTTCATCAGGGAGTGTGGGTTTGATGGATTATTGAGGCCTAAGGCTTGGGAGAAGTTGGAGCAGGCTGCGCAGGACCAGTGTTGGGATGGGAGTGTAGGAGCGGTGACAGCCGCGATCCAGGTGCCCAGGATCTTGGCAGCATGGGCTTTGAAGTCAAGTAGGCCCATGCCACCATGATGATGAGGGCCAAGCATGACCTCTAGCCGCACTGGTGGAGGGCGGCCTGACCAAAGCCATCCTTGCAGCAAGGCATACAAGGATCTGAAGAAGCTTGTGGAGAAGGGGATGGCGTGGGCTCTGAACCAAACTTTGGATAGGAGCATAGAGTTGGCTAAAACAACCCTGCCAGTAAGGGGGTAGGGTGGGCTCTGAGGGAGGCGATTCGCTTCGTCACATTGTCCAGAATACGGCACTCCATTACTGCTGACGCATATCCGCCTGCCTCCATCCACACGCCCAGATGGCGCACCGGTCCTATGGTAGGGCGTGGCACGAAGGGGAGCACCAGTGGAGCGGTGTGTGTTGAGTTAGTAAGGCGTGGACTTGGGTGAGCAGATGGGCCAGGTTGGGAACTAATTGCTGGGGCCCAGCAGTTCTAAAACCGACCAAGGATGATGATTTCAGTTTTGGAGGCGTTCAGTGCCGCGTTGCTTACCCAGGAATATTCCTGGATGAGAGCTTCAAGCGCGCGTGCATCTTGAATATTAAACACCCCAACCACACAATCATCTGCAAACGCCAATATCTTGACTGGGGCTTGGCCTGGCACATGGATCCCAGTGAGTTGGGCATTCACATTTTGCAGTAGTGGGTCAAGGCTGAAGTTGTATAAGAGTGGGCTGAGGCGGTCCCCTTGTCGCAAGCCCCTTTGAGGGCGGACTACTTCTGTTAGGAAGCCATGGCCACGCACTGCCATTGTTGCAGATTCCGTGAGCAGCATTACCCAGTTTATGAAGCGGGGGTAGGCGGAATTGATGGAGGCAGGCCCTTAGGTATTCCCAGTTTACTCTATCATAGGCCTTTTGTTGGTCCAAGAATACAAGTGCCCCAGAGGCTGTGGACTGACATACATTAGCCACATAGTGCACGTTATCCCAAATTGACCTTCTGGGGATGAAACTGAATTGTTCTGGGGAGATAGTGGAAGATGCTACAGTCCCTAAACGGTTAGCCATGATTTTTGTTAAAATTTTTAGTGTCTATGTTAGTCAAAGAAATGGGGCGCCAGTTGGCTAAGTCAAGCTTATCCCCTTTCTTGAAGAGTGTGACAGTAAAGGCCTCATGTCCTCCTGGTAGGAGGCGTGTTACAACAGGCTTTGGTTAGGTGAGGCAAGCAGAAGTGGGGATATATATTTGAAATATTTTTTGTAGAACTCATATGGAATGCTCTCTGGGCCTGGGCATTTTTGGTTTGGCGCACCGCGAATGGCTGTCCATAATTCTTTCAGAGTAATTAAATTCATTATTTCTGAGTATCAGAAAATGGTGCAGATATGAGCTTGGTCGAGAAATTCCGCCACTCTAGCCAGCTGAATTATTTCTGCTCAGTACAACTCAGAGTAATATTTTTGCATTTTGATTGCCACTTTGGCCGGTGTATCCACAATAGAATTATCCGATCTTCGCACCTGTGTGCAGGCCACGATCTGAAATGGTGCAAAAAATTCTTTTAAAGAAATATGCGGTGCACTTGTCACCTTTAGTGATGCATGTGGCCCTGTATTAAACACAAACCTGATGTTTGTGTTGCCTTTCGAGTGCGTTGAGGTGGGCGGCTGCCTCCTCCCACTTCCAGCCCCATGCAGGGCTGTATCCTGTAGCTGGAATGTTGGACTCCAAGTGTGCCAGTTCTGCCAGAGTGCGCGAGATAACTGCCAATGTGGCTCGTGAGTGTCTGGAGGAGAGATGGCGAGAGTGGTGGATGGTGTCCTCTTTGAAAGTTGCCCATTTGGAAATGGGGTCCACGAAAAATGGTGCAACAAACGATTTTGCAAAGTTGCCTCTTCCACCAATGTGGAAAATCCTGGTAATGCGAGCTTGGGGGGCGGATTTTTCACCAATGTGGGGCCTTAGCAACTGTGACAGGTAGGTGGTATGTTATTGAGACCAGTCAAAGGTCGGAGAATTCCATTTTCGTTGTTTTGAAGTGGGAGATGTGGGGTTGGAATTTTGTTTCATTATATAAGGTTGATGCGGGTCATGGACCTTAATTGGCATTGTGGATGTGGGGACGCGTCATGTTTTTGAGCAGTGGGGCATGTCGCGGCAGCACATCCATTAACCTAAGGGTGGCTTTTAGAACGCGTAGTTCTACGTGACCCTGTGGGGTGTGGGGTGAGGGCGGCCACTGGTCCGTTGGTGAAGTTAGCCAACAGTTTATATCGCCAACTAGGAAAGAATCAGGGGGTAGCGGGAGGGATTTGACTGACGAGAAAAATTCCTGACACTTGTGTGCACCGTTTGGGGCATAGACTTTGACAATTGCATGCGCTACATCGGCCCACAAGAAGGTGACAATGAGCACTCAGCCATTTAGGAATGTTTCTGAGGATATGAATTTGAAAAAATTATTTTTCCAAATTAGCACCCCACAGTGCTTCGACCAAAAGGATAGGGATGGGAGGAGCATTGTTTTCCAAGCTTCCTTGGAACTTCGTGGACAGTGGGACTCCTGGATGGCCAGGATATCCATGGGTAAATTGTGTTGTAAAAAACTCAGTTTCCTAGCCTGGGATGGGAAGGCCTTGAGTCCGGCGATATTCAATGTCCCTAGAGTAAAGGTTTCCCCCATCACACCTTAGGTGTGAGGAGGTGGGCCCCTGGGCCCACCAGCCTCTTCCAGGTCCCCACGGGCTTTCACAGCAGCGCGAGTGTTAGCAGCAATGCTATCGGGGTTTTTGTTGATTTTTGCAGAAAGAGTCATGTTGGCCTTGGCCTTCACTTTTGTTTTCCTGACGTCAGACGAATTTTTTGTGGTGTGGATGAGTTTGGTGCACCGTTGAGCGGGTCAAAAAAAATTTTCAATTTGGGATAGATCTTAAGTCAGTTTTGACTGGAGCTTGGGTGCAACGATTGGGTGAGATTGAGTTTCCCATTGGATCCTCAGATTGAGTAGCCCACTCGGCATGGGCTTCCCAATCTTATTAGTTGGTGGATTCCCAAGTTGCTTCCACCACAAAGGTTTCCTTGTCCTCCTGGTGTTGTGAGTGTGGGATAGCGGTGGTGGCCTTGGCCGTTTCCTTGGCTGCGGCCCTGTGGGCCTGCTTAGCCTTCTTACATTCTTGTGTGGAGATAGGCTTTACCAAGAGGTAGCAGCCTTGTGCTCCCCACGGGAAAGCCTCCTTGGTGCTTGCAGTTGTTTTGTAGTGCGCCTCTCCATTGGCCATGACCACTGAGGGGTGCTCTTGGAATGTGACGCCTACCTTGATGGGGCATGCGTGCGCCTTGTGGCTGAACGCATCACAGCAGGTGCAAATGGGGGGCGCGCTGTCCACAGTCACCCAGAATGGATGGGTGGTATGCCCTGCGATATCAATAAAAGTGGAGTGCGGGATCTGGGTTAGGTCCTTTGCAATCTCCTCAGTTGGGGTCAGAACTGCGATGGCTTTGCTGGTGCACAGGTGTGGCATCAGCGTGAAGCGTTGCATTTTGAAAGATTGTATTTCACCATATATGGCAAGACCATCTTTCAGGTGTTGTTTTAAAATGTCACGTTTTACCATAGTAGGCAAAAAGTCAAATGTGAGGAAAATTTGGTTTGATTTTGTCCATCTGATGCATTTGGTTTCAATGAACCATTGCCCTTCAGGGAGGTTGACCACTATGTGCACCGCTGCAGCCTCATCTGCTGCTTTTTTGCTTTCAAAACCTAGGTCCAGCCAACTGTGCGACATGGAGTGAGGTGCAACGTACACCGCAGTCAGGAAAATTTTATGAACATCTTCAAAAAATTTTTCCCATAAGGCCATTTTTTGGATGTCCAGATACACGCGGACTCCAAATTCCACCAATAAAAGTGGTTGGGAGTGTGGCATGTTGATGTACTGGTTGCATCGTGCTTGCTATACGAGTATCTCTGGGGAAATCGTGACCGCCAGTTTTTTAAGATTTTTTTCAATTCCGCCAGATTCTCCGGGGCGTTTTTGAACGTTGGAGGCCGCGGGCCTTCCACCTGCTCCTCTTACCATGCTTGCCCAACTGCTCCCTGACATGGGCGCAGACTAATCCCCTCTGTGAGATTATCAAACTAGATTCAGTCTTGAATTGAATAGGTTGCAATAGTGATTGCAATGAGAAAGAAAAGTTGTTTTGTGATATATTGTTCATGTTATAAAATATATTTTCAGGCTCCAGCGACCCATACCTGCTTTAATGGTTCAGTGTGCATCGTTATACAGGGCCATCACCCCCAAGCCAAGTTTTGAAGATACTGCCGGCATCATCTGAACATGTTGCCCAAGTAAAACCCATTTGTTTAAATTAAATTTCATAAATTTTGGTGGAAAATTGGGAATCAAAACTTACGGACCATGAAGCATCCATATCCACCAGTTACAAATATGAAGGGTGGGTACTTTTCAGTTGGCAACCAAAATAACGCCAAGATGCTCCAACCTTTGAGGAAAAATGGGAACAGCAGAGCGGCTGACCACAGTCAAAGCCCACACCATTTATGCTTTGTGAAAGCTCCACATGGAAAAGTTTGTGCACATAAAATTAAGTAGTTGGTCAACTAATGTAAGGAGAGTGTCTATAACTCTTCTGTTTCCAGCATGATAGTGCGCAGTGCAGGGTCAACGCCCAGAAACTAGCTGATAATATGATTGTTTCTAGTGCTCAGCAGAAAGTGGAGCAATAATAACTTAAGGAAAGGAGGTTGATCGTTTGTGGGAATAACCAACCAAAAGTGACGCGGTGCACAGAGTGAGAAGGGGTAAGCGTCCCAGGTTGGAGGGGACCTGGCGAACCAATGGTCACAAGGGGATGTCATGATTGTATTTAAAATGGAAAGGCTAATGGAGCGTGAGACCTCCTTGAAGAGGCTTGCGCACAGGATCATTCAAGATAACATAAATAAAACGTAAAATGGGAAAGTTTATTGTGAAAAGTCGACCAACAAGGAATGTTGGTCACAGAAATAAATCTAAACATCATCAGGGTAATTCTGGGTCTGCTGAAGTGGTCCCAAGCACCAATTCACCAATAGGCAAACACTTCCATTCAAATTGGTAGAATATACAGAAACTGACTTCACTCTAGTAATTGATTGAAGTTTTACCCTACCTGAACACGTAACTTTTTTTGATGCAGGTTTCAAAACCCCCATTTTCAATCAACCAAATTAAAATGTTTTTATTAATTAAATAACTCGTCCATTTTAATGCCTGAGCTAATACAAGAGTTGATCGTTATGACCTCACTAGTACCAACCAGGGCATATTTGGCTTTTACCTAACGTTGGTCTAAAGTGTGCTTTAGGTCAGGGAGGTTCTGAAGTTTCACCTTCTGGGCCTCATGTCGTCCAGCCTTATCCTTGGGGTTAGTGCCTACTATCAAGTCATTTAACCATGACAGTTAGTTGGGCACAATTGCCTGCTAATTTCCTAGTTTAATATTATTTAATATGTAGTATTAATCAATTTAGGCTCTGCGGAATCTGCTTTACCACCAGATGCCATTCATGGGTCATTGTGGGAATTTCTGACAGAAAGCTGATGGATTCATTAACAATTGTCTGACTTTGATTCTGCTCACTAATTTGGAGCATTGGCGACTCACGCTTAGGATGCTCAAAGTTAGCTTATAATATTAATTATATGATTAACAGGTGACTCATGATTAGGATGGATCGACCTAATCTAATAGTTGGTGAATAAATGAGAGGATTGGAAGGAATCACTACCATGAATGCAAAGATAATATATTAGACCCAGCCTGTATGGGTGAGGGGTTTCGTAGGCGCAGTAGCCTAGGGTATAAATAATCATTCTTCCCTCCAAATAAAGATCTCTCTCGCCCATATTATTTATATAGTTAGTAGTTTGTCAGCTAGATTATGGTAAAATGGGACTGGAGATCCCTTAAGTTGGCGCAAGGTGATGCGCCTGGAGTGGCCAACGCTGCCAAATCCCATACCTCAACCCTGTGAGGAACTGATGGGAACCCTGCCAACTGATCACCAATGATGATGTGCCAACTGGCTGTCAGCCCTGAGGGGTGCAGCGCAAGAGTGCCTTGGCCGCCCAGGATGGGGCCAGGATTCGCCGGGCCATGCATAGATGGGTTGGCAAAGGGTCAGAAATGTGGGGCAGCGTGGGAGTGCCTTGGCCGCTCAGAATGCGAGCAGGACTTGGTGGGGCTCACCACAAACCCTGGGTCTTAGTCGAAGTTGTTAGTCTGCTGTGTTGGTGGGTTGGACGTGGACTCATAGGGGTTGGTATGCTAATGAAGGCAAAACGGCATATGTGAACCAGTATCTATACTGTTTGTCCTGGCATACTAGATGAGCCCATTGTTCAGAAAAGCGATTTTCTGACACCTAGTGTACCGGAAGGATCCCCCACTAGTGCAGGCCTGATGCAACATAACCAATGCCTGGATTTAATTTATATTTTTTATTCTTAGTGTTGATCAATGGGCCCTATGTATTGAGAAAACTGTTATAACTTCAGCAGAATCAGTGAGATACAGTGTGAGGTTTTTGCGCATGGTCAAACTGACAGAGCAATGGATGGATGATATGGAGATCATTGGCCCATGAGACAAATGTAAAAGTTCCATATAAAATATGAAGCAGTTGATTCAGCCACGCTACTTTTATTTAATTACTATAAAACAGTAGATTCATTCTGCTCTGCGCAAATCTTCCTGTTAACAACCTTCTCCTTTAATCCCTCTCATCTCACTTATACGTTAAACAACTTGGGTGATACTGATCCTTTTGCTTAGATTATTCATTCTGCCATATTCTCAATATTCTGACAGAGTCTTCGTTCATTAAATTCATTATCACCTAGTTTGAGGCCATTTCTCAATTATATATCATGCATTGATATTTTTAATTGCCTTATTTAAAAGAAATCTAATAACCATCCGTTCTAACCCAATATCACCTCATCCTAAGGCGCTTGAACATTTGTACTTCAGAGTTATGATCGGCGGATTTCACCCAATTCACCATAACAACTTAGGGCGTATTGTCCAGTCATATCAGAATCATGCCACCTGCTATTAAATTAATTAGCAAACCTCATCATAATAACGGAATTGCAACCTTTAATTACCCAAATCTCATAATTTCCAACTTTATGAGATTTATGTATGGTCATTGACTGTTACAAAGTTTGGGGTATATCAGTCTTATGTTGATGAAACCACATTTTATTCTACTGGTCTGAGTTTACCTCATAAAATGCATAAAATGGTATCCCTCAGCTGCATCTACTGAGCCAGGTGTTCTTTTTGTTTGCATCCATAATGTCCTTCCTGAGAAGCGCTATGTCTTTTTACACATACTTGGTAACCCCAGATTCAATTGTCCCCATTTGAATATGGATTTGAATAATATAGGAACGATTTGCTTCAATCAAACAATGGATTTCCACTATAATTTGTGAGGTTAAATTATATACCGGCTCATATGCGACCCATAAGGCCTCTTGTTTATTGAAATGATGATGGTGTTCCTCGTTATAGACTCCTAGCAGATGCACAATGTGATTAAGCGCTGAGTGTATGAACTTAAAATTTAGCGAGAGAGATTTGTACTTAAACCATAACTCTATGGGAGAAAACTGGATTCATACAGGCTATGAGAGACCTGTCCACAGCAAATGCCCTTTTTCGGTTACCTCTTTCTAATGTGTTATTGACTCCACAAAGTAACTCTTTTACACTTTCATTGGAAATTCAAGTAAGAAGACGAGATTCAGAAATCTCCATAGGATTTTCTTATACTTTTGAAAATGTGACAATGGGTGGACTTACCATCCAATCATCTTCTTCACTGTTTCATTGTGCACCCAGCGGGTGACAACATCAATTGGGTTATCTTCCATAGTGGAATCAACTATTTTCAGGTATTTTTAAGTGTAAACTGAGCCCTTGTAGTGAGCATCAGCTTTAATGGCTTCCATTTTTAAGCTCAAGTGTGCTATGCCAAGAAGCCTAACAGTCAATACTTGAGGCTGACTAAGTCACATGCTAAGTACTTATTTTATTTAAAAGGGTGCCAAGTCATCAGTTATGTCTCATCAAATAGAGTATGAGTCCTATAATAGTATGGAGAAACGGCATTAAAAAGTCAAGTACCAAAATGGGATATAGAAATATATATTCAAGGTGGGTTGACCTTGGGATAAATATACCACACCAATAATTTTTCTAGCCAGTACATGTTTTGAACTCAAATTTGCACTAGGGTGAAAGCAGTTTTGCCTGCCAGGCTAACCAACCTTGAAATATAGAAATAATGACTCAACTTTATTATAGTTTAAAATTGGGGTTTTATTTTTTCATTCAACAATATACCCCTAAAAGAAAAAGGATTGATAAATTTAGTAAGGGGATAAATTAAGAAGGGAGGCTCTTGATCAGGAGATGCATTCAGAAGAGTATAGAGCCTTTGCACTACATTTTGATAAGCAAAAAAGTGAGCTGAGTACCCAAGTCAGATGAGACTGGGGGTCCTTAGGTTGATTATTTAGTAGATTCTTTATTCTTACCCTTTTTAGATCATCTTAATTTTCTGCCTTGAGTGTCACCTTAAGATGTTGTCAACTGACATTTTTGATAATCTATTATTTCAGTGAGGTGAAACTCGTCTCAGTGTATCTTAGACATAATCTTTTCTGTCGGAATTTCCTAAAGTCAAATTGAGCTGTGCCAATATCATTTTCTTTAAGTAATTTATCAAGGTAATTCATTTACCCCCTTGTCAGATCTCATTGTCAATTTGGTTGAGGGAAACAAATGGTCAATATTATTCTCATCATTTCCAATATCAAAATATCTGACATACCTAGGCGTTTTGCTTCTCATATCACTCTTATCTGTTGAGTTGTCAGTAGTAGAATGAGTAAACACCTGAATTGCATGGCATGCCAGATTTTTTTCTACATGGGACACTTGGAAAGTAAGATTATGATGGACTGATTGAGTATCAGAGGTTCAATGGGCCTCCAGCTCATCAATTTATTGCCAGCTTGCTAAATCCAGGACTCAAGGAACTCAATTTGTTCTTTCCCCAATATGATGGCTAGCAGAAGCTTAATTTACCATTCCACCATGGGCTTTGGCATCTTATCTTTTAAAGATTTTGGGCGAAAGCTTCTAAATAATATTTATAGGCTTCTGTTTGTCCCCATAATGTCTTTCCAGTGAAGCTCCATACCTTTCTCCACATACTTGATAACTTATAATCAATAGTCCCCATTTTTTATGGAGTTTAATGCATATGAATTTTTTGCTTTAATCAGTCAGTGTATGTTCCCTATCCTTTAAGATGCTAAACAATATACCTGTTAGTAGGCCACCATATTGCCCTTGGATATTTTTGTGATGCTGGAGATCCTAGTTTTGGTCTTCTAATAGGTGCACAATATGATATAACATTATGTATATAAATCGCATGATGTAGCAGGGTATATTCACACTTGAATTATATGTTTTTGGAGAACTTTGATTTATATAGGTTCATGAAGTTCCTGTCCCCAGCGGATGCCCTTTTGTGTCTGTTCTTTCTCCTGGGTTAATGACTCCATAAAGTATTTCTCTAACTACTACATTAGATTTCAGGTTAGATATTGGATTTGGGAATATAAATTGGTTTTATTGTATCTGTTTAAATGTGATGATGAGTGGAATTCCCTGTGGCTATTTTTTTCACAGTTTCCATTGTGCATCCAGTGTGTCACATTATCATTTGGATTATCTTCTATGGCACTATCAATTAGATGTTGGTATTGTTAAGTATTGGCTGAGCCCCCTGTAGTGAGCACCAGCATTTTGTGCATCTTTTTTTGTGGCTCAATGTTTCTGTGACCAAGAAGCCTGACAGTCTTTATTTGAAGCAGTTTAAGACTCATGGCAGGTATTTTTTATTTTTTGAGAGCCAAGTCAAGCTTAGGTACCATCAGCTAGAGTATTTATTCTATGGATTGTATGGTAAAATGGACTTTACTGAATCAAGTACCAAAAAAGTTTAGAATAAATGACGTAACTTTATTGTAGTATTGAATAGGGGTTTTTATAAATTAATTTTAAAATAAACCCATAAGAAAAATTTATAAATAAAATTAATGGAGGGTGGAATCTGGATGGGAGGCTTTTGGTCAGGAATAATTCAGATTGTACAATTCCTATATAGCAAATTTTGATTAAAGAAAAGTTATGTTGAATTTAATAAATTGGATGAGACTAAATATCACTTTGGTTAATTGTTGGGCAGATCCTTGATTCTTACCCTTTCACTGATATGTCTTGATTTACTGCCTCATGTGACATTTAGTTAATGGTTGCCTGACATTTCAATGATCCTTTATTTCAATTAAGCAGGATTTTATCTCGGGATATTTTGCTTGCAATTGGTCCTATGAAAAATATTCTAATATTAAATTGAGCCATCCTGGCTATCAATTTTTTCCATATGATTAATTAATGGGATTTCTGTAACCCCCTTCTTGGTTCTGAGCGTTGATTCTCTTGTAAAGTTTATTAATCAATATAATTCCCATCATGTTCTATACTCTGATATCCAGAAGTGGAATACATTCTGAAGATTAAGTGAAGGGGAGAATATAATCTTTATAATTACCCTGTTGTAAAGTCTAGATCAAAAAATATAGTTAAATTGAGCTCGTTCTTCTGGTTAAGCCATTAAAATTGTTTGAATATAAAACACTTCTAATTATTCCAATGTACATATATATTCAACTCATTATAAAACAATTAGTATACTTGACTCTGATGTAAAAGAAAAAGAAATGCATAGTATTGGGTGCTTTTACCAACTTTTATTCTAGATTTCAACAAAGACTTATAAAAACAGACAATCAGATGTAATTTTTTAGTTTACTGCATATGTTCAAATTGTGCGATGAATACATTGTTGCTATAATGGATGGGCTGACATTCATAAAAAGACCATTGTCCTAGTTGAGTTCTTTACAACAAAGATGAGTATGCCTTCAAATCTAGACAGGTGCTAACGTTCTTCCTTCTGTTACTTGAAGGTTTTTTGGAAAGCAAGATTACCTTTCCTTTGAGACTTCCTCCTGAGTTATGAAAATAATTGGACAAGGAAAATCTATCCCTTTAAACTCTAATCATAAGAGTTGGCAAATGACAAACTTTTAAGAGAAACCTTATCTCTTCCACTATAATCACAAGAGCACACAATATAAATTGCAAAACTATCTATATATTATTACAAGTGAACTTTTTGCTACTGCTTTATTAATCAAAAATAAGGGATTTGTATAGGGAATGCTGGTGCCCAACTCTTATGTTGGTGCCCCAATAATGATGGTAGCCAATGCTAATAGATTAGCTTTCAGAAGTCGCCCAAAACAATAATCTACTTAATCTGTCTAGTCAAATTCCACCGCTAACTAGAACATGACCCCACCTGCAATGATCAATTATTGTACATGAATCTCATAAGGTTGGGAATTATGAGATTTGTGTGTGTCAATAGTTGCAATTCCGTTATTCTGAGTAGGATTTTCCTATCTGGGTCAATAACAGAAATGAATTAAATAAAATTGATTATTTGATTGGTTGTCCATTCTGAGGTTCCCCTCCAAATTTTCCATTGAGTTGCCTGGATGCCATCAATTCCAGAGGCTTTTGCGCCCCTCATTACCTCCAATTCATTTAGCCTTTTTAGGAAAAGAATATTAAAGTGAGGGCAGCCCATCGGACCTCACTTTGGAATTCTATTCTGACTTTGAGTCCTTTCCCAATAAAGGCCGCTATTCGCTGGATTTATTTATTTAATTTTATTTATTTAAGCAAGGTTTTGGTGTGCAAATGGTGGTGCGATGAGGATAAGAGGAAAGGGGGTGGACGTGCCAGGATACTCTTGAGAGTGGCCTTGCCCTGGTGAGAGGGGAAGGAGCCAGAGTTGCCCGAGGTGACAGAGGGTGGTTGACTGCACCTTGGATGGGTAACCTCAAGGCAACAGAGGCTGTAAGGATGCATTTTGGCCTGGGGGCCCATGGCAACAGAGGCTGGTGCGCCGCACCTCAGCCCAGATGCTTGGTAAGGCCATCCATTTGGACAGGACCATATGGAGTTGGTACGGCCACAAATGGGGTGGTGGTTTAGGGCTGGTGGCGGGCTGAGCCTTGGGAGTCCCATCCGTTACACCACCTGGGTTGAGTATCTAAAGAACGTGTCCCAACATTTACACTCAAGTCCAGCGAATTATTTTTATAGCTAGCAACATGCTTAAACTTTAGGACTTTTTACCCATTAACAGCAGGTCAAGTTACCTAAAAAGGTTAACCTGCAAGCTGCCGCCAAAAGCGTTGTCAACGTCCAGCAACTAACAATAAACCCTTAATCAATCAGTGACAAGCTCTGACTAACTCATACAAGATAATTATATTATCAAACATTAGGTCAATAATATGACACTTGTAAAGCATTTCCAGGAATCCTCCCCAATGGAACATCTGTAATTTAGTGGAATCTAATCCCAATGAATTAATAAAAATCCCACAAGAACTAATAACCAACAATAGTTACCATATCAAATAATTCTCAGATTACTATGGTAAATTACCCCAGAGGATAAAGAAGATATTAATAAAAGCGATTAAGATGAATTATGTGGTCATACTGAAAAACTAACACAGGAAAATAGATTAAAAGCACACTTAATAATCTGGGTGACTAATTAAGTCTCTAAAACTACAAGGAACTTACTTAATATAAAAAGATAAGTATGAAAACAGAAGAAAATGGATGAAAAGGATTTATTTAATAAGTTATAATCCATACCCTTACCTCAATGCTAGAATCAGTAAATTATCAAAAGATATTACATAATATGACAAATTTAAAAAATCGTAGATCTATTTTTTTGAGCCAAGTAAAAAATGTGGACTCAACAAATAGTGTGTAAAATGAAATAAAAATTTTTTTTTGTTGTTATATACCATTGTTAAGATTTATAGATGATGACTATTCAATTGTAACTAATAACTAATAATTAATAAGAATTTAGATTAATATTGATATAAACCAAATGAGTTACTATTGTCAGCAACCATAATTATTGCCATACATTTGCCCTCTCAGCTACTAAAAAGAATGCCTTGGATCGAAATTAGCTGAAAAGGGAACTTTTCTTTCTCGTTACAAACACTTTTGCAACCTATTCAATTCAAGACTAAATCTAGTTTGATAGCCTCACAGAGGAGATTAGTCTACGCCCATGTCAGGGAGCAGTTAGCAAGCAGGGTAAGAGGAGCAGGAGGAAGGCCCGCGGCCTCCAACGTTTGAAAACGCCCCAGAGAATCTGGCAGAATTGACAAAAATCTAAAAAAACTGGCGGTCACAATTTCCCCAGAGATACTCGCGTGGCAAGCACGATGCAACCAATACATCAACACGCCATACTCCCAACCACTTTTGTCGGTGGAATTTGGAGTCTGGGTGTATCTGGACATCAAAAAATGGCCTTGTGGGAAAAATTTTGTGAAGATGTACACAAAATTTTCCCAACTGCGGTGTACGTTGCACCTCACACCATGTCATGCAGTTGGCTGGACCTAGGTTTTGAAAGCAAAATAGCAGCAGATGAGGCTGCACCAGTGCACATAGTGGTCAACCTCCCCAAAGGGCAATGGGTCATCGAAACTAAATGCACCAGATGGATAAAATCAAACCAAATTTTTTTCACGTTTGACTTCTTGCCTACTACAGTAAAACATGACATTTTGGAGCAATACCTGAGAGATGGTCTCGCCATATATGGAAAAATACAATCTTTTGAAATGCAACGCTTCATGCTGATGCCACACCTGTGCACCGGCAAAGCCATCACAGTTCTGACCCCAACTGAGGAGATCACAAAGGACCTAACCCAGATCCCGCACTCTACTTTTATTGATATCGCAGGGCATACCACCCACCTATTCTGGGTAACCGTGGACAGCGCGCCCCCCATTTGCACCCACTGTGACATGTTTGGCCATAAGGCACATGCATGCCCCATCAAGGAGGGTGTCACATTCCAAGAGCACCCCTCAGCAGCCATGGCCAGTGGAGAGGCGCACTACGAACTAACTGCAAGCACCAAGAAGGCTTTCCCGTGGGGAGCACAAGGCTGCTACCTATTGGTAAAACCCATCTCCCTGAAGGAGCGGAAGAAGGCCAAGCAGGCCCATAGGGCTGCAGCCAAGGAAGCGGCCAAGGCCACCACCACCATCCCACACTCACAATGCCAGGAGGACATGGAGACCTTCGTGGCAGAAGCAACTTGGAAATCCATCAACCAATCAGATTGGGAAGCCCATGCTGAGAGGGCCACTCAATCTGAGGATCCAATGGGAGATTCAATCTCACCCAATCGCTGCACCCAAGCTCCAGTCAAAACTGACTTGGGACCTATCCCAACCAAAAAAATTCTTTTTGCCCCACTCGACGGTGCACCAAACTCATCCGCACAACAAAAAATTCGTCCAATGTAAGGAAAACAAAAAGCGAAGGCCAAAAGCCAACATGACTCTTTCCGCAAAAATTAACAAAAACCCCAATAGCGTTGCTGCTAACACCCACGCTGCTGTGAAAGCCTGTGGGGACCTTGAAGAGGCTGGTGGGCCCGGGGGCCCACCCCCTCACACCTAAGGTGTGATGGGGGAAACCTTTACTCTAGGGACATTGAATATCGCCGGACTCAAGGCCTTCCCATCCCAGGCTAGGAAACTGAGTTTTTTACAACACAATTTACCCATGAATATCCTGGCCATCCAGGATTCCCACTGTCCACGAGGTTCCAAGGAAGCTTGGAAAACAATGCTCCTCCCATCCCTATCCTTTTGGTTGAAGCACTGTGGGGTGCTAATTTGGAAAAATAATTTTTATAAATTCACATCCTCAGAAACATTCCTAAATGGCCGAGTGCTCATTGTCACCTTCTCGTGGGCTGACGTTGCACACGCAATCATCAACATCTATGCCCCAAATGGTGCACACAAGTGTTGGGAATTTTTCTCGTCAGTCAAATCCCTCCCACTACCCCCTGATTCTTTCCTAGTTGGCGACATAAACTGTTGGCTAACCTCGCCAACAGACTGGTGGCCTCCCTCACCCCATGCCCCACAGGGTCACATAAAACTACGCATTCTAAAAGCCACCCTTGGGTTAATGGATGCGCTGCCGCGACATGCCCCACTGCTTGAAAACATGACGCGTCCCCACATCTACAACAGCCAATTAAGGTCCATGACCCGCATCGACCTTATTCTAACGCTGGCAAAATTCCAACTCCACATCTCCCACTTCAAAACAACAAAAATGGAATTGTCCAACCACCGACTGGTCTCAATAACCTACCACTTACCCATCACAGTTGCAAAGGCTCCACATTGGTGCAAAATCTGCCCCCCCCTGAGCTCGCGTCACCAGGATCTTCCACATGGGTGGAAGAGGCAACTTTGGCAAAATCATTTGTTGTACCGTTCTGCATGGACCCCATTTCCACATGGGCAACTTTCAAAGAGGATACCATCCGCCACTATCGCCATCTCTCCTCCAGATGCTCATGAGCCACATCAGCGGTTATCATGCGCGCTCTGTTGGAATTGGCCCACTTGGAGTCCAACATCCCAGCCACAGGATACAGCCCTGCATGGGGCCAAAAGTGGGCGGAGGCAGCCACCTACCTCAACGCACCAAAAGGCAACACAAACATCTGAGTTTATGTCCAATACAGGGCCAAACGCATTACAGAGGGTGACAAGTATACCGCATATTTTTTTATAAAAATTTTGCACCATGCCAGAGTGTGGCCTGCACACAGGTGCGAAGATTGGATGATTCCACCGTGAATACACCAGCTGAAGTGGCAATCAAAACACAAAAGTATTACTCTGAGTTATACCAATATAATTCAATTCAGCCGGCCAAAATGGCGGAATTTCTCGACTGAGCTCATATCCACACCATTTTCCGATACCCATAAATAATGAATCTAATTACTCCAAAAAAATTATGGACAGCCATTCGCGGTGCGCCTAACCGAAAATGCCCAGGCCCAGATGGCATTTCATATGAGTTCTACAAAAAATATTTCAAATATATATCCCCATTGCTGCTAGCCTCACTTAACCAAAGCCTGTTGGAAACACGCCTCCTACCTGGAGGACATGAGGCTTTTACAGTCACACTCTTCAAGAAAAAGGATATGCTTGACCTAGCCAACTGGCGCCCCATTTCTATAACAAACACAGACACCAAAGTTTTAACAAAAATCATTGCTAACCGTTTTGGGACTGTAGCATCTTCCACCATCTCCCCAGAACAATTTGGTTTCATACCCAGAAGGACAATTTGGGATAACGTGCAATCCGTGGCTAATGCATGTCAATCCACAGCCTCTGGGGCACTTGTATTCTTGGACCAACAAAAGGCCTATGATAGAGTAAACTGGGAATACCTAAGGGCCTGCCTCCATCAATTCCGCCTACCCCCGCTTCATTAACTGGGTGATGCTGCTCACGGAATCAGCAACAATGGCAGTGCGTGGCCCAGGCTTCCTAACGGAAGTAGTCTGCCATCAAAGGGGCTTGCGACAAGGGGACCCCATCAGCCCACTCTTATACAACTTCAGCCTTGACCCACTACTGCAAAATGTGAATGCCCTACTCACTGGGGTCCATGTGCCAGGCCAAACCCCAGTCAAGATGATGGCATTTGCAGATGATTGCATGGTGGGGGTGTCTAATAACAAAGATGCACGCGCGCTTGAAGCCCTCATCCAGGAATATTCCCGGGTAAGCAACGCGGCACTTAACGCCTCCAAAACCGAAATCATCCTCCTTGGTCAGTTTCAGAACTGCTGGGCCCCAGCAATTAGTTCCCAACCCGGCCCATCTGCTCGCCCACGTCCACGCCTTACTACTCAACACACACCGCTCCACTGGTGCTCCCCTTCGTGCCACGTCCTACCATAGGACCGGTGCGCCATCTGGGCGTGTGGATGGAGGCAGGCGGATATGCGTCAGCAGTAATGGAGTGCCATATACTGGACAACGTGACGAAGCGAATCGCCTCTCTCAGAGCCCACCCTACTACCCTCATTGGCAGGGTTGTTCTTGCCAACTCTATGCTCCTATCCAAAGTCTGGTTCAGAGCCCACGCCATCCCCTTCTCACCAAGCTTCTTCAAATCCCTGTATGCTTTGCTGCAAGGATGGCTTTGGTCAGGCCGCCCTCCACCAGTATGGCTAGAGGTCATGTTTGGCCCTCATCATCAAGGTGGCATGGGCCTGCTGGACTTCAAAGCCCATGCTGCCAAGATCCTGGGCACCTGGATCGCGGCCATCACCGCTCCTACACTCCCATCCCAACACTGGTCCTGCGCGGCCCGCTCCAACTTCTCCCAAGCCTTGTGCTTCAACAATCCATCAAACCCCCACTCCCTGATGAAATATATCGCATCACACACATCGGCCACAGGTCCTCACATGACTAAAACCCACTATAAACGAATCCTACTCTCCATGCGAAGCGCAGAGTGGAGAATTCGTATTAGTGGACATACAACCTTAAGAGGCCGCCCCTCTCCTCAGTTCACACAAGAGGTACAGGGGCTACCCATCCATGATGGAGTGATCCCCATCTGACCCCAAGTCCTATCCAGGGTGGACTACCTGGACATGATGGACATCCCTTATTCCACTGAGACCCAAAAGACTATCTGGAAATACGCACACCATCCTCTGTTGCAGCCTCAAGTCCGCTCCCATGTGTGGCGCTTCCTGAGGCGGGTGTATCGTATAACTGAGCGCTCTAACGCTTTACACTCATCCTGTGTCGTGTGTGGCCAGTATGGAACGCTGTTCCACCGCCTGGAGAAGTGCCCCACCTCTTAAGTGATATGGCGCGAAGTCCAACATCTGCTGAGCCAGGATCAAACGCATCACTTCAGTCTGTCAAGAGATATGTTTGCTTCATCAATGGCCTCATTCCTTCCACCCTCCCTCTGTGCTCTGGTGGTCGCAATCGCCATGTGGACTATCCACACGATTGTCTTGGATGCCATCGCTATCTCCATCCCCACCCTCCCAGAAGCAGTCCACATATTCCAGTCTCATTTGGTGGACCACTTTCAAGCGTGGATGTTTGGATACCTCCCACCGCGTCGCCGACAGCTGGTCTCCTCCTGGTTCCCAGTCTGGTTCATCAAATCAGACCCCTTCCTCCACACGTGCTCAATAGTGGCTACGGCTCCTTCACACGTTCCCTCCCCCTCCCCAATAAGTGGCGTTCCCGCTGGCAACAAGAGATAGCATCGCTTCTCTGGGGTGCCTCCCCTGGTACAAAGTTTGTCTTTCCTGAGTCATATTCAGAAGTGTCTATCCCATGGTCAGCCTACCCCACAATAAATTTAAAAAAAAGAAATTAGCTCAAAAGGGGAAGTTTCGGCCATTTACAATTTTGTGATGATTCTAAGTACAATTTTAATAATAATAATGATATCATCAACCAAAAGATATTTGACAATTTTTCTTTATAACCTGCAAATTGGGGCTACACAATTTTAATAAATACTAAGGCAACCACCGTTTGGTTGAGCAGTCAGATTTTCTAAACACGCAGTGGACCCTGGGGTGTCCTTAAAAGGGAAATCTACCAGACACAACCAGGTCCCTGTATGCACCTATGTGAGACCATCCCCTTTTATAGGCATAGCAGGGGTCCCCTGAGGTAAAATAATTTCCACAAATGGGGATTGGCTGAAGAAAATTTAAGCACTACTGCATGGGTACATAATGCCTGCTGTTAATTCCCCATCCATTGTACAGCCCAGACGAAGCAAGTGTTCTGAGCTTTAATAGGTTACTTTATCATATTTCTAATTTGAACAGTAACAATCCATACTAAACTTAATAGTAAATTCCCTCCAAACTTTTGATACTGTTTAGATACGGATTGGTCAGATATTATGGGGATCATTTTTTCTTTCTTACCCTGCTTACTAATAAAAACTCTTAAAAACCCAAGTTTTTATTAGTGTAAATTTTATTAAATTTAACAAAAACCTTTGTGGGATCCAGCGGCATTAGCACCAGTGAGACTAAAAATCTGGATTTCTACTATGATAACATTATTTAAGTCATAAATAGACATATTATATGATATTAATAACAAAAATTATATAAGCAAATTGTGTCTTATGAATTATGCAGAAAGCCAAATATAGAGAAAACTTGGTCCTTATTTTAGTTTATAACCAATTGCAGTTTATAAAATTGCAAAAATTAAGCTCAAAAATGTCTTAATTATTCTCACGTCATTTTAATATTGGTCAAGACAGAAGCGTCTTCATAATCAGCCAATCAGAATGATACATACTTTCTGAGATAAAAAAAATAATTAGTTTTACAGTAGTGCTACTTACAGTTAATATCTAACACAACATGAAAAGGAAAACTAGGTTTCTATTTGATGTAATTGGGTACACACTATATGTCTATAAGTACACAAGACATAGTTTCCTATATTTTTGAGTAAGATCCACCTGGGATAGTTGGAAAAAGTATAGATCAAAAAATATAGTTCTTGATCCGAGTGTCAAGCTCAGGACAAGTACCATATTCATCCAGGTGTCCCACATCTTTGTTCTAAGGCTTGTATTGTCTGAGGAAGCGCTTTATGAGTGGAGGGGGTTCTTACATGTTAGGGTTGGTCTCCTGAAGCTCAGATCTGTTAGATATTAAACCTTGAGAGTCTTCAGATGGGTGTAGGATAAAACGATTGAACTGGTCATTAGAAATAAGTTCCTATAAGGTTGGCACCCAATTCTCCATATACATTGGAAGTTGAGAAAGGGATGATTGTAAGTCCTGGGGGACACCCCTTACATCCATACAGGGATAATGACTCTTCAGACCAATAGGGGTTCAAAAAGATGCTCACCAAAACACCAACCAGGGCAATTTAGCCCATGTGGTAGACGAAAGTTGGTTGACACCATACACTGATAGTTTTACTGTTACCCCTCTAGTAAAAATTTATGTTTTTGGTTACTTTCGGCCAATAACCCCTATAAACTTATTACTTTCACAGGTTTTGTTGGTTTAATTTGTCTGCATTGTATAATAGTTGATACAAACAGTTTTCTTAGTAAGATGACTATTATCCTTAGTTGAATGGAAGTCCTAGATCTCAGATCAACGCTCAGCCAGTACTTCCTCTTGCAATACTTGTGATGTCTTGAATTAGGGATTTGTTCCCTCGTACAGTCTAACCTGATCTCTTATTAGATTCCTGTTTATGGCCTCTCTGGTTTGACACACAGTCAACAGCAATCCCAACTTTGATTCTGCTTCTTCTCTGGATCTCCGCTCAGATCCTTACTCTTTTCCTTAAAGAGTCTCCCAATAATTGCACACAGAGATATCCCTGATAAAGAATTGAACAAATGGATACTGATAAAGGTTACTAAGCTGAGGTATCTTATGTATACTCTGTTTTTTATTATTGGTGAGTTCTAGAGAATTTATAGTGAGGTATTTGGAGCTCAACCCTCAGTTGACACCTCTTCAATGAAACAGCAGCTGTTGCCATTGAATCACCCCAAACTCGTCTTAGCAGCAATGGTCTTCCCCATCCTGGCCAGGATTTTGTCATTGGACATCCTCACGACCTAAAACAGAATGAGTCAGAAAATGTGTCACTAACGTTTTCCTCTCAATCCAAAAAAATTAACCATATTTGGCAAGCAACCTGCTTAGGTAATGGGACTTGTTACCCAATAAGGAAGGTCACAAACCAACTGAACAATTTGCTAGTTGCAGATGGCATCAATCGCCTCACAACTTACTTATTACATTTCAATCGGTTGGTGATGAAACCTGACTGATCCCAATCGATACACCTGATAGTTAATCAACTATCAGATGCCCCTATTTTGTTGGCAACTCTGCCTGATGAGATCTTAAGCATTCATCCGGATTGATCCCTGATGGATCTGACCAGGTGAATAACCTAAAATCCCCCAAGCATAGTTACCCCAAAATCAGGGTCAACTGATTTCAATTCACCTCACATTAGGGAATTATCCCCTAGTGATTCCTGGTAATCAATCCAGCTGGGAATATGAGCAAAAATCCCAACACATCCCCTTTTCCTATATTTCAGCGAGAGGAGGACCAGGGTTGGAGAACACTGCTTTGGACTCTTGGTCAAATACTTCATTTACTCATGAAGGGTATGATTGTCAAACTCATCGCTGCTTGGGACGACCTTCAGCATGCGGCTCTCTTCCTCTTTCTCCTCACTACTGCCTACTCAGAGTGCGGTCCCCATGATCTACTTTTGTGCTGGGCTGATCAATTTACTTGTGATGATATTTATCCCAGGATCCAGTTTTCCCCCATTAGGGCATATGACCTGCTGTCATATTCAGGATTCTTGGCCTGGCATCCTCAATTTCCTTATTTTCTCCTCATCCTCAACATAAAACTCTTGCCATCAATGTTTGTTTCACAGCCCAATTAAGAATGCTCATTTATGTATGCCCTTGTTATTTTCTTCTCATGACCTCTTGGCTCATATCATTCCTAATTCTTCTCTGGAGAGCTTATCCCATTAATTTTAAGATTAATTTATCCAAAATTGGAGCTTAATTAATTTCAGAGTGCATAATGTCAACTATCATATAAGTCCAACATCCCCCTCTCATCCAGCTCATATGTCAAATTCCAAGTCACGGTACCAACAGCTGCTAAACAGTTTGTCTGATTAAGATCTTCAGCTCTTCCAGAAGATGAATTGAGCTGCGTGATGGAACCTCTTCTATGGTCCTTTCAGGACTCATACTCCTAGTCTGGCACCAGTAGCTAGTCCTTCTGTGGAATTACCAGAAATGATAACCAACCCCTCTGAAACCAGGCTAGCAATCATCTCGAATGACTTGAATCAGATCCTTCCTCTGTCACAATTTCAGAGTTAGATTTTGAAATTCTTCAGGATTTGGCTCCTTTTGCAGATGCGCCTAACATCATCGTTGATGCTCCTGAAACAATGCCCTTCGCTATTGATTGTTCCTTCCTCGCTGGGTTAGAAATGCTTCCCAAGTTCCGCTTTCAACTTGGTCAATACTACAAGCTAGCTGTCTTGTCCACTGAACTCACCATCGGCAACAACATTCAAATCAAACTCCCCTACACAGAATTAAGGGCCAAAGTCACTGAGGCTTTATCCATTGCTCTGAATTCTTCCAATCTTGAGAACATCCTAGATTAAGATATTAAATCTTATGCTCTTCGCTTTGCTGGCCAGGCCTCAAATTTGGGCTATGAAGCTTCCAGCCTCTCCCAGTCTCCATTGCTCCTTCTGCTTTAGCTTCTGAGAATCTTGTAGTAGTTTCTTTCATTTGCCATTTGCTCCTTGCACGACTATCTTGTTTCAGGCGCGTCCAATTGGTATCTTCCGCTGATGGCTTTAATAGGGGGCATGATTTGACAACCCCATCTAGTTTCCTTGTTTGCTGCCAGCCCATATGTCCAGTGTTCTTGACAAATCCTGTTGGCAAGTGCTCAAGACCAATCTTCCAGCTCCTTTTTAATATTGGGATTACTCAGGGTTATTCACTGACTGCCTCTTCCTGTACTGTTGCTTTCCTCCCCACTCTGGGTATTGCATCTGGCTTCTACCAACATCTCAATTTCCCTTCCCCTAGTTGCTTTCTCGCAGGGATCTGCGTCTGCTCAAAGAACTTGTTTTTGTGTAGGTCTAGCCCTCGCTAGCGTCCAATCTCACATAAATTTTGATGGATTATTCACTCCTACTGCGATCTATCCTCCCTCCCCCAAGAGGTGACATAGGCGGAATCATCCCCAAATCAAGGATAATTTAAAATTATAAAAAAATAAAAATATATTGGTATTTTCTGTGAAGTTTTAAGAACCTTTTTTAATATCTTTATAAATCTTTATTTTTTATTCTTTTTTTCCATGGGACTTGACCTTGTTTCAGGTCAGCGGTCCTTCTTTTTATGTTTTTCCCCCAAACTTGATCCTAGGTATCCTTAAACCTACCTGTTTTCTATGGTTCAGAGGTCCTTTTTTCAGACTTGACCTAAGCATTAGGACATAACTAACTTAATATATCAGCGGTCCTTCAAGAACCTTTTTCTGTTATCTTTTTCATTGATCCATTGCTTCAAATACTTAGCATGGACTCAATTTACTACCCTTCCGTCCAAGAAGTTCTTGATGGAGAAGGCGTCCATCACCATCTTTGTGATAATCTCAGATGGACCCAACCACAACGCATCCAACTTTTTTCTTCTCCCAAAACCATGTGTATTGCAATAGGCAACTCTTTCACCTACATGATATTCTGATAAGGCTGATTGGTTCTAATCGTCCATCGATTTTGCTTATATCCTTTTCTTCAAAGTAGTATAAAATGCTTGAAATTGCGTTTCAATTAGGATATTTGTAAACCAGTTCAGGTACTGCTTGGCAATCATCCCCGATGTTGGTTTACCACAAAATTTAAAATTGGTGGCAACACGGCCTTCCTTCCATATAGCAACTCAAACAGCATTTTTTCCAACACCCTATGATGACTTGTATTGTAGGCAAACGTCACCAAACTCAGATACGTTACCCACATGGAAGTTCTTCCTGTGTCTAGCTTCCTCAGCGTCATGACCAGATTTCCATTAACTCGTTCCACTAGTCTATTTGTCTCTAGATGGTAGGGTACAGACATGACTTCATGGACCACTATCTCATTCAGTCGCAGGATCACATGAGATGAGAATTTTGTCCCATTGTCACTCAGCAGGACCTGCAGGCATCCATGTTGGTATACTTCTTGATCCAGGATGAACTTCATGGTGCTGGTAGCATCTACTTTCGCCAGGGCCTTCGTCTCAACCCATCTCATCAGATGATCAATTGCAACTATTATGTACTTGACTCCCCTTATGCTTATTGTCACCAGTCCCATCATGTCAATGGACACTGTATGCCAAGCAAATCCAGGGCAGACCAGTCAGTAACCAGCTGTATTCTTGTGTGGTTTGTGCAGCTGGCACTCCACACAACAAGCTAGATGGTGACATTGTAGTTGATTGACTCCCAGTATTACTCGTGAATATGGTTGGTCGTTTTTCTCAGGCTCCATGCCCAACAACCTTATGAGCAGCTTGAACAATAGCTGCTCTTTCTGACAGCTTTTGGAATAAAAACTGCTTCCATTAACCCTATTAAAAACTTATCCATACATGTCTCGGTGCTTTACATTGCTTTCAAAGCACATCTTGGATTTCTTGGGGCTCGTTCCCAATTTCTACGTCAACCATTCTCTGGAATAACTCATCCGCCTGTGGGATACCATCTGGACCATTAGTAACCGCGATAAGCCATCTGCATTCTGGTGAGAAGCCCCCACTCAGTGGACAATCTTGTAATCATAAGCCTGTAGCTTAAGTGCCCATTAGGCCAGTCATCCTTCTGGTTCTCTCAAATTGTGGAACCAACGCAACAAGGAGTGGTCTGTCACCAATTTTAAGCTCGTTATGTGGATATACACCTGAAACTGTTTACTGTTGTAAATGACCAAAGGGCATTCATGCTCAGTTACGTGTAGTTCCTCCCAGTGGCTGAAAGTGTCCGGCTCATATATGCCACCAGATGTTCATCCCCAAGTTCATCTACTTGGCTCAATACAACGCCGATTGTTATCAACAAAGCATCAATTTGTATAATAAATTCTCAATCAAATATCAGATATTTCAAAGTTGGAAATTTTATAAGCTATTGGGGCATCTCATTGAAAGATTTCTGTGCTTCTTCATTCCATATTAATCTTTTCTTTAGATCCTTCAGCAGATGGAATAAGGGCTCAGAAATTTGGCAAAATTCCAAATAGATCTTCTATAGCATCTGGCCATTCCAAGAAACACTTGGATATCTTGGACACTCTTTGCCACAGCCATTCATTCTATGGCTTTAAACTTCTGGGCTTGCGGCTGCAATCCACTAGATTTGATAATAAATCCCAGATATTCCAACTCTTTCTTGAAGAAGTGACACTTCATCAGCTTAATCTTAGAGTTGGCTGTTGACAATCTCTTGAATACTTTTCCAAGTGGCGAAAATTGTCAGTAAATGTCCTACTGAACAAATTTATGTCATCCAAGTACAACAGGATGCATGACAACTTCAAGTCACTTATTATAACATTCATGACCCTCTGGAACGTTGCAGGCGCATTGCATAGACCCTGGGGCATCCTTATCAGTTGACATAGCCCCTGCGCAGTAATAATCACGCATTTTTCTTGGTCTTCTCTTGGAAAATCGATTTGTCAATATCCCAATATCAGGTCATTCACGGAGATATACTTCACTTCTCCCAATCAATCTAGCGCATCATTGATTCTTGGTAGGGGATATGAATCTTTTTTTGTAATCTTAATCAGCTTCTGGTAGTCAATCACCACTCCAATTAGAGCCATCCTTTTTCTTCACAATAAGAATTGGACTTGCCCAGGGACTTGGCAGTGAAGCTAGAAACCCATGCTTCACTAATTTGCTGATTTCTTATTCCATTACTGCTTTAGCTTCCTTCAACTGTCAAATTGGTCTCATCCTGATTGGCAAATTTTCCCCAGTATTGACCTTGTGGATCACATCTCTCGCACATCTTAAATCGTGGTCATCCTGGGCGAATACTTGCCAATACTTTTAAAAATTTGAGCACCTCCTCTTGATGTCCTTCCGTAAGATCAGCATATTGCTCTCAATAAACCAATAAGTTGATACTCTCAGTTACACCAGTCAGTAATCCCATCTCATCAAGAGTCCCAAAATTTTAATATTTTCTCAGTTTGGCCCTTGAGATCAGATGAAAAAATTTAGTTGATTTGATTCTTCTCAAACTTAATCAGTTTTTCACTTAAAATCGCCAGAAGAACTAGAATTTCTCCAAGACCCAGTATTATTATCCTAGGAGCCACCAAAAGCTCTACTATGGACTTCTTTCAGGGGCTTCTGACCTCCCCATACAGCAGCTCCGGTATCTCTAACATCGACCCCATCTCAACTATCATCTGTTTTTCCAGCGGTATAGTTTTCTCATTATTAATCCTCAGTGGAATTCCCCAGTTTTCCAGGATTTCCATCAGCATTTATTGTCACTTCTGGCCAACTAGTTGATATTGAATTGGGACAAAGTTGTTGTTGTATATAAAGTTGATGAAGTTGTTTCTCTTATTCAGCGGAGCTTCTCCATCCTTCTGATAGACCAATGGTAACGTCTGACCCAATATGGTCAACGTATTATTGTCAAAGTTACATTTGACTCCATACTTCTGTAGAAATCCGTCCTGATAAGGATGTCATAGTTTTGGTTGGCCAAAACTATTGCTGGCGCAGATTTACCAAAGATCCGGATCAAAGTGGCAAAGCGCTATATGCTCCACATAAGATGGTGGTATTCAGCCCAGCTGTCCCATACTCCTTCTTGTGTTCCAAGTCAGGTGAGATCTTCATCCTCTTCACCATCTTGGTCAATACAATGTTAATAACGCTCCACTGTTGACAATCACCCTCACTTGTACTCAATTCACTAGTATATCTATATATGTACACTCAAAGTATTGTAAGGTAGTGTTTAATGAGTGTATAGTGGTATAAGCCAAATCAAGGGTGTGAATGATTTTCAACAATAAATCAGGAAACAATTCCTTTATCATGCTGTGGGGGATTGAAAGGCTTGCCACTTCTAATCGAACTTTGGTCAATTCATCAGGATATCTGCAGCTCAAATATTGTCTGCTTTGTCAGGTGTACAGCCGGCCAACTTCTTTGATTATCTCAGGGCCAATTCCCTTCTCCCAGATCTTGTTACTGTATTCACGTACATTTGACTACATGATACAGTTGATCCTGTACATCTTCATCCACGAACAAATCACTGATGTCAAATCATCATGCATAGTATCAGAAGGTCCAAGCTTCTCCGCAGCTCTAGATGGGTCCCCATATAAGCTGCGGGCCCATTTCCCAACTCCTTTACAGCTGCAGACTCTTTTGCTTAGACCACTTTGATTTGATCCTTGGACATTTTACAATTTATAACCAAATTTCCCTTTCCTCCGCATTGTTAACAGACTTTCTCTTTCTTATTAATATGTCTGTAGTCTTTGGGCTTATTCCCTAGCACGGTTCAGTTGTTCATTTCTTTAGCACATTTGTTCCCCTTCATGGGATTCAAATTTCGTACTGGATTGAATTAAAACTCTATTTGGGGCATCAAAGGTAGCTCCCAAAATTTTAAATTATCTACCATCTGAGAGGCAGTAATTTCTGTTGCAAACATAGAAGACATCATTCAGTGCAAATTACGGTAGGACCAAAGGGCCACGTGTAATGCAATTCAGGCAATGAAGTCATCCAGTACTATCGCTCCAACCAGGATTTGCGATTCCTGGTAGAAACGATCCATAAAGCTTACTAATGATTCTTCTTTATGGAATTGGATGCCCATAAACACTTGTTTGAAATTCAACATGCGCGTTTGGCTCCCAGATACCTTCATTATGGCTGCCTTTGCCTCCACATATGACTAGCTGTCCCCCTCCAAGTGGGGCAACACTAAGTTTTGGCAATTGGTGTCTAGGCAATTCATCACCGTCAATGTCTTTTGATGATCACTTTATCTAAACATAGTCATATCAAACAGTCAAAAAAACGCTGGGGTGCTATCCTGATGGAAAGTTGGCAATTTTGGTGTTGCCTTGAATTCCTCTGAGGTTTCTCTAGCCACCTCCTTAGGTTTGGCTACTTGGCTCATTTGGGGAGTGATTTTTGGTGTCATCTCCAAAATAGCAGCGAAAGTGGGTGGCTTGTTTCTTAGGGTATTTGACTTCCTAATTATCATACAAGGAGTTCTTTCTTTTTAAATTGGTTGCCGCATGTGGCTCACAATCACATTTGTTTGTTTTTAGCTCCTCAACCTGTTTAATCAGTCACTTGATATCAGCTCTGAAAGCTCTTAAATAAACACAATCCTCTTCATGATCCGTTTTCAGGAATAAGAAAACTCAAATTAAGTCCCCCTCTATCTTCTTTAATGATGTTACTTTATCAATTAACAAATTCCCAAAACTTGCAACATTATTGATCCCTTCCTCCATCTTAATGACTCTTTCTTCCAAGGCTGCAAATTATCGATGATCCACTGAGTTCAAGGCGTTATGATTTAAAGGTGGCTAACTCCATCCATAGTTTTCTTAACTCATCTTTAAACGACATCCTTCTAAGTTCTTCTGCTCAACTACACCCCTGTAATAATCACCACTATGTAAAACTTTATGGGTATTTCTTTTCAGCTAATAACTCCATAAACTTATTACTTGCACATGTTAGTGTTTGTGCAATTTGTCCACGTTGTATAATAGTTGATATAATCAGTTGATAATAGTATGATGACTACTATCCATAGTTGAATGGAAGTCCTAGATCTCAGCCTAACGCTTGGCCAGTATTTCCTCTCAAAATACTTGTGCTGTCTTAAATTAGGGATTCGTTCCCTCTAACTGTCTAAACCAATATTTATTTTATATTCCCGTTTTTATCCTCTCTGGTTTGACACACTTTCAGCAGCAATCTCAACTTTGATTCTGCTTCTTCTCTGGATCTCCGCTCAGATCCTTACTCTTTTCCTTAAAGAGTCTCCCAATAATTGCACACAGAGATATCCCTGATAAAGAATGAACAAATGGATACTGATAAAGGTTACTAAGCTGAGGTATCTTATGTATACTCTGTTTTTATTATTGGTGAATTCTAGAGAATTTATAGTGAGGTATTTGGAGCTCAACCCTCAGTTGACACCTCTTCAATGAAACAGCAGCTGTTGCCATTGAATCACCCCAAACTCGTCTTAGCAGCAATGGTCTTCCCCATCCTGGCCAGGATTTTGTCATTGGACATCCTCACGACCTAAAACAGAATGAGTCAGAAAATGTGTCACTAACGTTTTCCTCTCAATCGAAACAAATTAACCATATTTGGCAAGCAACCTGCTTAGGTAATGGGACTTGTTACCCAATAAGGCAGGTCACAAACCAACTGATTGATTCACTAGTTGCAGATGGCATAAATCGCCTCACAACTTACTATTTACATTCCAATCAATTGGTGATGAAACCTGACTGATCCCAATCGGTACACCTGATGGTTAATCAACTATAAGATGCTTCTATTTCGTTGGCAACTCTGCCTAACAAGATCTTAAGCATTTTTCTGGATCAATCCCCAATGAATATGACCAGGCGAATAACCTAATATTCCCTGAACATAGTTACCCCAAAATCAGGGTCAACTGATTTCCAATTCACCTCACATTAGGGAATTATCCCCTAGTGATTCCTGGTAATCTATCCAGTTGGGAATATGGGCAAAAATCCCAACACCTTTTCTCACCGCCAAGAAGTTGGTGGATAAGATCAAGGGGCTGTGTAGGAGTAAAGGGAAAAAGCCATCGCCAACAGGAATGGTGCAGTTTCCTAACTTACCATAAGGTATCCCTCCACTTCAGGTCTCATTACTAAAGAGTAAGTCTGTATTGAAAATTTATTTGTTTGAATAAACCTTGGACAAAAAATTGGCTGACTGAATTCCTTACTTGCCGCCAGTGAAAGTGAGCCCGCCCCAACAGTTTTGGGCGTGCCAAACAAATTTGACTTGACTAGGGACTGCTTCTATCTGCTCTAGTCCCAGTTACAACCTGCTGGCTATTGAAAAAATTTGTTGCCAGATTTTTAGATGGAATTGCGCCTCAAAAGAACCTTTTAAAAATTTGATACCTATTTGGTTGGTCAGATCAGATCCACGTTGATATTGGAATTGCACAGTTTATTGATCCGCCAAAGGTTAATCACAAAGAGATTATCAGGTATCAATGCACCCCTCCTCTTATTTCTCAGCTATTTGGCTTATAAGAGCAGTCCCCAACAGGCTCTTCTATCAATCCATTTTCATTTTCCACTTTCCTTTAGTTTGATTAAAAATAAATCTCCTGTTATATAGATTTTATTATTAAAATAGAAAAATTACCCAGCTTTGATTGGGTTTATAATTTACTAGAAAATATATTCAGTTATTTTAGTTTTAAAATTGGTAGATGACAAAAACTTTTCTTTCTCGTTGCAAACACTTTTGCAACCTATTCAATTCAAGACTAAATCTAGTTTGATAATCTCATAGAGGGGATTAGTCTGCGCCCATGTCTGGGAGCAGTTGGGCAAGCAAGGCAAGAGGAGCAGGCGGAAGGCCCACGGCCTCTAACGTTCAAAAACGCCCTGGAGAATCTGGCAGAATAGAAAAAAATCTAAAAAAACCGGCGGTCACAATTTCCCCGGAGATACTCGCGTGGCAAGCATGATGCAACCAGTACATCAACACGCCACATTCCCAGCCACTTTCATCGGTGGAATTTGGAGTCTGCGTGTATCTGGACATCCAAAAAACGGCCTTATGGGAAAAATTTTGTGAAGATGTTCAAAATTTTCCTGACTGCAGTGTATGTTGCACCTCACTCCATGTCATGCAGCTGGCTGGACCTAGGTTTTGAAAGCAAAATAGCAGCAGATGAGGCTGCAGCGGTGCACATAGTGGTCAACCTCCCTGAAGGGCAACGGGTCGTCAAAACTAAATGCACCAGATGGACAAAATCAAACCAAATTTTCCTCAAATTTGACTTTTTGCCTACTACAGTAAAACGTGATATTTTGGAGCAACACCTGAAAGATGGTCTCGCCATATAAAGCGTAATACAATCTTTTGAAATGCAACATTTCACGCTGATGCCACAACTGTGCACTGGCAAAGCCATCACAGTTCTGACCCCAACTGAGGAGATTGCAAAGGACCTAACCCAGATCCCGCACTTGACCTTTATTGACATCGCAGGGCATACCACCCACCTATTCCGGGTAACCGTGGACAGCGCTCCCCATTTGCACCCACTGTGACACGTTCGGCCATAAGGCGCATGCATGCCCCATCAAAGAGGGCGTCACATTCTAAGAGCACCCCTCGGCAGCCATGGCCAGCGGAGAGGCGCACTATGAACCAACTGCAAGCACCAAGGAGGCTTTCCCGTGGGGAGCACAAGGCTGCTACCTATTGGTAAAGCCCATCTCCCCGCAGGAGCGGAAGAAGGCCAAGCAGGCCCATAGGACCGCGGCCAAGGAAGTGGCCAAGGCCACCACCACCATCCCACACTCACAATGCTAGGAGGATATGGAGACCTTCGTGGCAGAAGCAACTCAGGAATCCATCACCCAATCAGATTGGGAGGCCCATGCCAAATGGGCCACTCAATCTGAGGATCCAATGGGATATTCAATCTCACCCAATTGCTGCACCCAAGCCCCGGTTGAAACTGATTTGGGACCTATCCTAACCAAAAAAAAATTCTTTTTGCCCCACTCAACAGTGCACCAAACTTATCCGCACCGCAAAAAATTTGTCTGACGTCGGCTAAATAAAAAGCGAAGACCAAAGCCAACACAACTCTTTCCACAAAAATTAACAAAAACCCCAATAGCATTGCTGCTAATACCCGCGCTGCTGTGAAAGCCCGTGGGGACCTGGAAGAGGCTGGTGGGCCTGGGGGCCCACCCCTCGCACCTAAGGTGTGAAGGGGAAACCTTCACTCTAAGGGATGCTGAATATCGCTGGACTCAAGGCCTCCCCATCCCGGGCTAGGAAACTGAGTTTTTTACAAAACAATTTACCTGTTGATATCCTGGCCATCCAGGAGTCCCACTGTCCACAAGGTTCCGAGGAAGCTTAGAAAACAATGCTCCTACCATCCCTATCCTTTTGGTTGAAGCACTGTGGGGTGCTAATTCAGAAAAACAAATTTTTCAAATTTACATCTTCAGAAACATTCCTAAATGGCGAGTGCTCATTGTCACCTTCTCATGGGCCAATGTTGCACACACAATCGTCAACATTTATGCCCAAACGGTGCACATAAGCATCGGGAATTTTTCTCATCGGTCAAATCCCTCCTGCTACCCCCCAATTCTTTCCTAGTTGGCAACATGAACTGTTGGCTAACCTCACCAACGGACTGGTGGCCGCCCTCACCCCACACCCCACAGGGTCACGTAGAACTACATGTTCTAAAAGCCACCCCTAGGTTGATGGATGTGCTGCCGCGACATGCCCCACTGCTCGAAAACATGACGCGTCCCCACATCCACAATGGCCAATTAAGGTCCATGACCCAAATCGACCTTATTCTAGCGCTGGCGAAATTCCAACCCCACATCTCCCACTTCAAAACAACAAAAATGGAAATCTCTGACCACCAACTGGTCTTGATAACATACCACTTACCAATCACAGTTGCAAAGGCCCCACATTGGTGCAAAATCCGCCCCCTGAGCTCGCGTCGCCAGGATTTTACATGCGGGTGGAAGAGGCAACTTTGGCGAAATCGTTTGTTGCACCATTTTGTATGGACCCCATTTCCACATGGGCAACTTTCAAAGAAGACACCATCTGCCACTATCGCCATCTCTCCTCCAGATGCTCACGAGCAACATCGGTGGTTATATCACATGCGCTGGCGGAATTGGCCCACTTGGAGTCCAACATTCCAGCCACAGGATATAGCCCTGCATGGGGCTGGAAGTGGGTGGAGGCAGCCGCCCACCTCAATGCACTTGAAAGGCATCACAAACATTGGGTTTGTATCCAATACAGGGTCACACGCATCTCTAAAGGCGACAAGTGCACCGCGTACTTCTTCAAAAAAATTTTGCACCACGCCAGAGCGTGGCCTGCACACAGGTGCGAAGATCAGATAATTCCATTGTGGACACACCGGCCAAAGTGGCAATCAAAAGCAAAGATATTACTCTGAGTTATACTGAGCCAAACCAATTCATCCAGCCAAAATGGCAGAATTTCTCAACTGAGCTCATATCCGCACCATTTTCTGATACTCGGAAATAATGAATTTAATTACTCCAAACAAATTATGGACAGCCATTCGCGGTGCGCCTAACCAAAAATGCCCAGGCCCAGATGGCATTCCATATGAGTTCTACAAAAAAATTTTAAATATATATCCCCATTGCTGCTAGCCTCACTCAACCAAAGCCTGTTGGAAATGCGCCTCCTACCAGGAGGACATGAGGCCTTTACTGTCACACTCTTCAAGAAAGGGGATAGGCTTGACTTAGCCAACTGGCGCCCCATTTCTCTAACAAACACAGACACCAAAATTTTAACCAAAATCATGGCTAACCGTTTAGGGACTGTAGCATTTGCCACCATCTCCCCAGAACAATTTGGTTTCATCCTCAGAAGGTCAATTTGGGATAACGTGCACTATATGGCTAATGTGTGTCAGTCCACAGCCTCTGGGGCACTTGTATTCTTGGACCAACAAAAGGCCTATGATAGAGTAAACTGGGAGTACCTAAGGGCCTGCCTCCATCAATTCCGCCTACCCCCCCGCTTCATTAACTGGGTGATGCTGCTCACAGAATCTGCAACAATGGCAGTGCGCGGCTAGGCTTCTTAACAGAAGTAGTCCGCCCTCAAAGGGGCCTGCGACAAGGGGACCCCCTCAGCCCACTCTCATACAACTTCAGCCTTGACCCACTACTGTGAAATGTGAATGCCCACCTCACTGGGGTCCATGTGCCAGGCCAAACCCCAGTCAAGATGATGGCATTTGCAGATGATTGTGTGGTTGGGGTGTTTAATATTCAAGATGCACGCGCGCTTGAAGCCCTCATCCAAGAATATTCCCGGGTAATCAACGCGGCACTGAACGCCTCCAAAACCAAAATCATCCTCCTTGGTCGGTTTCAGAACTGCTGGGCCCCAGCAAGTAGTTCTCAACCTGGCCCATCTGCTCGCCCACATCCACGCCTTACTAACTCAGCACACAACGCTCCACTGGTGCTCCCTTGTGCCACGTCCTACCATAGGACTGGTACGCCATCTGGTGTGTGGATGGAGGCAGGTGGATATGCGTCAGCAGTAATGGAGTGCCGTATACTGGACAACGTGACGAAGCGAAAGCCTCTCTCAGAGCCCACCCTACTACCCTCACTGGCAGGGTTGTTCTTGCCAACTCTATGCTCCTATCCAAAGTCTGGTTTGGAGCCCACGCCATCCCCTTCTCCCCAAGCTTCTTCAAATCCCTGTATGCTTTGCTACAAGGTTGGCTTTGGTCAGGCCGCCCTCCACCAGTATGGCTAGAGGTCATGTTTGGCCCTCATCATCATGGTGGCATGGGCCTGCTTGACTTCAAAGCCCATGCTGCAAAGATCCTGGGCACCTGGATCGCGGCCGTCACTGCTCCTACACTCCCATCCCAACACTGGTCCTGCGCGGCCCGCTCCAACTTCTCCTGAGCCTTGGGCCTCAACAATCCATCAAACCCCTACTCCCTGATGAAATACCTCACATCACACACATCGGCCACAGGTCCTCATGGGACTAAAACCCACTACAAACGAATCCTACTCTCCATGCGAAGCGCAGAGTGGAGAATTCGTATTAGTGGACATACAACCTGAAGAGGCCGCCCCTCTCCTCAGTTCACACAAGAGGTACAGGGGCTACCCATCCATGATGGCGTGATCCCCATTCGACCCCAAGTCCTATCCAGGGTGGACTACCTGGACATGATGGACATCCCTTATTCCACTGAGACCCAAAAGACTATCTGGAAATACGCACACCATCCTCTGTTGCAGCCTCAAGTCCGCTCCCATGTGTGGCGCTGCCTGAGGCGGGTGTATCATATAACTGAGCGCTTTAACGCTTTACACTCATCCTGTGTCGTGTGTGGCCAGTATGGAACGCTGTTCCACCACCTGAAGAAGTGCCCCACCTCTAAAGTGATATGGCGCGAAGTCCAACATCTGCTGAGCCAGGATCAAACGCATCCCTTCAGTCTGTCAAGAGATATGTTTGCTTCATCAATGGCCTCCCCCTCCCACCCTCCCTCCGTGCTCTGGTGGTCACAATCGCCATGTGGACTATCCACACGATTGTCTTGGATGCCATCGCTGGCTCCATCCCCACCCTCCCTGAAGCTGTCCATAGATTCCGGTCTCATTTGGTGGACCACTTTCAAGCGTGGATGTTTGGATATCTCCCACTGTGTCACCGACAGCTGGTCTTCTCCTGGTTCCCAGTCTGTTTCATCAAATCAGACCCCTTCCTCCACACGTGCTCAATAGTGGCTACGACCCCTACACACGTTCCCTCCCCCTCCCCATAAGTGGCGTTCCCGCTGGCAACAAGAGATAGCATCGCTTCTCTGGGGTGCTTCCCCTGGTACTAAGTTTTGTCTCGTCTGAGTCATATTTGAAGTGTTCTCCCATGGTCAGCCTTCCCCACAATAAATTTACAATTTAAAAATTAGTAGATGACCATTAATAAACTGAGAACTATTACACCTATGGGTACTCCAACTATCAACTCCTTGTTTAAAAATCAATTAAACTCCTTTAAAAAGTATTTTAATCATCAATAATCAAACCACAACCATTTAGATAAAATTAGATAAAAACTATCACCCACTCACCCAAAGTACTATTTAAAATAAGAAATTAACTAAGCAATCAACCATTTATCCATAATTGATCTCAAATTAAATTTACCAAAAATCATCAAGTACTCAGCTAAAAGTAATTTTGAAACTTATAAAACACCAAAACCACCAACTAATTACTTAATCTATATATTCATCAAATTATATGAATTACCAAAAACGATCTACTTAAATGATATACAAATACCATTAAAAACCTTTTTTAATCTTAAATATAACTGTTAAAATAATAATATATATTTTAATGAGATCTTTATGTACCACTACCAGAATTTATAATGTAATATGTCAACTTTGGTGATTTTAGATTCATTTGTTCATGAGAAGGTGTGTCCCATATACAAATATATAGAATCAATGTTTTTGTATAGAGATTAACAGCTTTATGTTTGTCAATATCCCATTTTGATTAGTTTTCTGTCGGTTTAAAATATAAAGATGATCCTAGTTAATTATATTTTATAGGTAGATGACCATTGATTAGAGTAAAAGAAATCAAATTTTTTGAACCACTATAAAATCTAAATCACTCAGTAAAACCAATTGAACTATTTTTTTAACTAAACCATCAATTACTTACCTGAAACCTTAAACCCATTAATATAACGTAAATTATCAACCCCCACCAGTTTATAATTTTTTCTGGACTTATAAAACAACCAAAAACTATCAAGCTTATCAAAAACTATGAATCCATTAATAAAAATGAATAATGACAAAACGCTCATCCAAAATGGTATACTATTACCATCAAAATCTTATTCTTTTTCATTCCTATTTAACTTCTATTAAAATATAGTATTTTTGAGAATTGACCTATGACTGTAACCAAATCTTTAGAGTAGATGGCTAAGATTGGTAATTTTTTAGTCAATTTGTTTATAAGATAATACATCTATTACTTAAATAACCATATACATACAATGATTTTTATAGTTTTTTAGGATTTTAGAATAAGATGTTTGTGATGTCATTTTCTACTATGTGCTCAAATTTTGAGATTTTCTGGCGAGTATCAGTAGTATCCCTATTCACTTACACCTAACTTTGTGAATATATGTACTAAAAGATTTTGGCTGTGGATCTGGGTGGTAACTCATACTGAATGACATACAGTCTCAATTATAAAATCAAACTTAATAACAATGAACTTTTGGTGTTTTTGTAGGGCGTATATTTTCTAGGTAATGATATTGCCCATTATGGCGCATATGGTATGGATTGACACCTAGAGCAGTTAAGACTATTACCATCAAGATCATCTATATTTAAAAAACTTGAATGATGAATAGAAATATTACCTGGTCCAAAACTTGGGGTGAGGGGTTGTATATTTTGTACATGAGATAATCAGATCATTTCAAAAAAAATAATATTTCATATAAAAAATAACCAACACTTCATATTCCTCAGACTTTAAGTTTGAAGCTTTTTGGGAATGATAGTGGAACTTTGTGAAAAAGCTTTAGCTGAGTATTTTAGAGGTTGTTGGCAGGGTTATGTTAAATAAGAAGTTTTAGAAAACTGGGAGAACAGTCAGAGAGTGAAATGGGGAATATTAAAGGAAGTATTTTATAACATCCAGGTTATTTATTATTATATAGGTTTTCTTGTGAGAATATACACCTCAATGCCTATCTAAAACTGTATGTTTAATGGGGTCTGGAGGGTCGTTGGTATCTTTGGTGCTAAAAATTGGCACACAGTGGTGTCATATCTTAATAGAACAAGTTAGTTGCAACATAAAAAGTTAATTTATATGGATACAGATACCTTATACATGAAATAAAACCTTTGTTATTAAGCAGCTCTCATTATAAACTAAAATTAAATACATTTTAGTCTTGTTGATACTGATAGTGACTTGGCACTTGCAGATGTGAATTATGGTTGATTTTGGGTAAGCTTTAATAAGATACTAAACAAAGACTTATCAAATTTTCAAAGGGCAGTCCATTCATTATATTCTTTTAGTTCCATAAATTTTATTAAAGATAGGATTGGATACTGAGTAGAAATAGGGATTTTAGTAACCGCATTATTTTTTTTAGTACTAGATGGTCCCAACTATAAAGGAAGAGGTTCTAAATTTGATCTGTATTTATATTTTTTATTTTTTTAATAGTAGTATAGTATACCTATGCTTCGCTATGGTATTTATAACTTAGCAGATTTTTTAATTTTTAAACTCCATATCATTAATTGATAATGACAAGAAGGATGGAAGAAATTATATTTATCCTAGCTATAACAGGTTTCGAACCTGTTACAGCATTTTTACCCCACCTTAGCTTGTGGTTACAGGTGTGCACAACTACACCTGCTTAACCGCATTATAATATGAAAAGATAATGAGACTAGTACTTAGGCCTTGGGCAATTTGAAGTTTATATCAATCATCCTTTTACAATGAGACGCTGGCGTATGGCTGAATAGAAATTAATAAAAATAGAAAAAGATGATCTTTTTGCTGACTGGGGCAAGGTAGTTGATAATAATATATAAGTGACATGAGTTTACATGGCTGCAGGGGCGAGGTAAGTTAATGTTGATTAGTACCTGGAATTTGCATTAGCGGGAGCTGAAGAATCAATCATACTGATTTATGCTATAACATGAGGGCGCAGGGCGAGATGCTGATAATAAATTATTCCTTGATGCTATGATGGTGTATGGCAAATAATTTTATTATAGCTCATTCTAATTCTCTAGTAAATTACACATTGATATAAACTAGAAGTTTTTTGTATGGTTTAGTCATCAAAAAATCTTTAAAACTTTCCCCTCACTAGACAAAACATGAGAGGTAAAAATAAATGGGGATGCAACTGATTTATGAAGAGCTTTTACCCTTGGCAGAATTTTGCTTAAAACTCTTTCAAGAACTAAACATATATCTGATTTGACTAAAGTATCCTTGGTGGGATCTTCTAGAATGTTGATGTTATTATATAATTTCTTTATAATCTCAAAACTTCTTTCCAAATCTGTCAATTGCTGGTCCATCTTAATACATGATTATAATAGTATAAAACAATTACTCATGTCAAAGCTGTGTAATGTCCATAAATCCTTATTCTTAAACTTTTTAAGATTGTAATTTCTGAGCCAGTGCGTTAGAGTATATATATCCTTTGTAGGTATCAAAGTCTGCGCGAGGTTTTCTATATACTTAGTTGAACACATGTTTTTTCATAAAAATATGAGTCTAGAATAGGGAGCGCAGCATGCTTTCCATATAGAAACTGAAACTCGATAACCCCATAGATGAATGTAAGGCATACTATAAGCAAACATAGCGGAAGGCAAGAAAAGGCTCTAACTGGATGGCTTTCCCAAGGTTACCTTCTGTGGGGTGTCTAAAAGAGTACTTTTTACTTGTTTTATGGCTCCGTTGGTCTCAGAGTGGTAGGGCATTTACAACACCCCACACTTCATCAAATTACTATGATTGGTGATGAAACGAAACGTGAAATTGTTATTATTTCACATTAGTATAATATTTGGCCACTCATTCAAGTATATGTCATTCTTTTGGTTTACCTTCTAAGTTGTCATAACACCTAGGCCATTAGTTACTTTGGATTCCACCCACTTGGTAAAATGGTCAATGGCTACTATAATACCCAAATTTCTCATACTATTGGGCAGTGGCCTACCACATTGATGGAGATGCGGTGTCAAAAAATTAGTTTTACCATTTGATAAGAGGTACCCTTCTAGTATTAGGGCCCAGCTTGACATTCTTTACATAGTTTGCATCAAAATATCATAACAGTGCTCTTCAACTTCTCAAACATCTTACTAAATCACCCAAGCCCTCAGCGCCTTTTAGTATTTAATGATAAGTCAGTTTGCTCCATCAGCCTTGGTGAAAATGTTTATTTGACCAAGGTAAGCTGACCAGGGGATGGACATTACCGAACTAAAACTAAAATCATAATAAAAATAATGATTCAAATGAAACGCCCAAAATGGACGGATCAATTGAATCATACCTAACAAAATATCCAACCAGGTGGGCAGCAAATACTGCTATCCCTCCATGTTGGATGGGGAAGGAGGATTGGGGGGCTTGTCTTCAGCCGCATCCATATCATTCCAGATTAGGGTGCATGTTGAGGCAGATAGTAAGGGTTTGGGGGCATCGGTGGCATGGGGTTTGATATCCTTGATGACTGGAACTTCTGAATAGTTTCCAGCCATCATTATACCAATGATGTATTTGCCCAAAGCGTCTTTAGCTTTGAGGTGGGTGTCTGGGAATTTAACAATTGTGGCAATGTTGGTTTGGGCTACTTTTGCATTTGGATTCCATGCTACTGTTACCACGTTCTGGATGGCTTCAGTGACGTTTTTGTGTAAAGCTTTCATGTTGATCTTACTTTGTGCAGTAATATTTTTGGGGATGACTGGAGGTGGAATTCCTCCTGTGAGTGCAGCCAAAGATTTGGCGGCAGCTTTGCAAAGTGGATGACAATCTGGTGTGGTGGCTGCTTCTACTGCAAGCTGGTGGTCGCTGTAGAATGGTTTGGCATTAGGTTGTGGGACAATTTCTGAGGTGGGAATTTTGCTTCCCATTCTGAGTTACAGAGCTGCTTGAGTTGAAGCATTGGTTTTCAATGACGTTACCTGATTCGTCAATTTCATCCAATAATTCCCATGGATTTTGGTTGAATTGGATTGGGGAATTAGCATATGGTTGAGGTTTGTCCAATTCATTTTACAGATGCTTGGGATTAAACTGGGATCCAATCCAAAGTTTGGTTGGATGAATATTTGTGGCATTGGGGCAAGGTGGGTGATGATTGGTGGCTGTAGGTGCAGCTGAAGCATCAGGCATTGAAGGAGGGGAAGGTAGGATTGTGCCCCATGTCAGAGTTGGCGTGGGGTGGGCGGTGGATTGGTGGGCGTTGGGCAAACTTTCAGCGTTAGCATAAGTTTCTGAGTATGGGCTTTTACATTTTGAGTGGTCTGACTTGGAACAGGATGGACAAATCGTCCATCCGCCCTCAACGTGGGCCCATAACAGATGGTCGGGGGCAGATGGGATGGTAGCATGAGGGGGAATTGCTAAAGAGATTTATATAAATTCAGGGCTGATCATGGCATATGCCCAAGGCCCAGCGAGGTGTGTGGCCCCATTTGGGACCACAAATTGTAAGATGGGATTGGCGCTGTAGGCTGCTAAACCTTCCATCAGCTCCTGGTGGAGCACTTTGGGGGGAGTTGGGTGGGCAAACCAGCGAACTGGACCACCAAGGTGGTGTCTGTTGGGAGCTGGGTCCGAGTTGTTGGGAGGGGAATATTGTTAAAAATTAATAGCACTGTTGCCGCAGTGGCTGCATCAGCTTCACAGGGGAAGCTGAGATCAAAGTACCCCTTATAGGGGCGGAAGTCTATAAAACAGGCTGGTGTCATCACCATCTGAGCCATTTTGATAATGGCTTGGTCATTGTAGGGGAATAGTTTCCTATATTTGACCTCAAGGCTGAAATGCATGTTGCTCCATGAGAGCACCAGGGGGCAGCGGGGGCACTGCTTGGGTTCAGGTGAGATGGACATCAAGATTCTTGGGAGGAATAAATCATCCCAAGGGTTTGGAATGACTGGGAGATCCAGTCCAAGCGCGTTTTCCTGTCAGATGGAAAATGGAGGGGGAGTTTTGCCACTGCCCCACTCTGGGACAGTCAGCAGGGGATCCGATGACATTGGAGCAAGACTTCAGTGTGCAATTAAGTGTTTGCTTTTAATTTACTGAAATTAATTTGCTCAGAAAGTTATGCCAAGCAGAGAGAAGCCTTGGTGAAAATGTTGTTGTTCATTAAAGTTCTTATAGAGTTGATAAATTAAAACCTTTAAATATTCTTTAAAAGCCTTTTAAAAGATCGTTGAACCTTCTTGGGCTCATTATAATATTTATGATTCACACCTTATATTAAAAATTTATCTGTTAGAACAGCGACTTATGGAAATAAGTTACATAGTGAGATAAAGAGTTGGCTTCTTGTAATTAAGGCAATAGTGGTGTATCTCAAAATTGTAGGCTTGTGACTTCAAAGCCCATCTGGACAGCTGCAAATCCATTTACTTATTCTTATGTAACCATTAACTTAGGCGTGATAAATTACTATTGTGAAGTGCTCCCCATTTACATATACCCAAACTGTTTGCATGAATTTATTGAAGTCAAACACTTTTTCTTGGTCATATGATAACTCATTTGATTATACCATGGCTAAACTATAGTAGACAGTAAATGTTTGACACCATCATGGTCATTTTGCAATTATATAATTGTTATGGATGGTTATCTCAGCTTTTCAACAAAACAAATTAAGATCAAATCCTGAAAGATGGTCCATAGAATTAATGGTGCACCAAAGAGAACTTCTTTAGTCTAAAGGCTGTTAGTAAATCTGGCAAAGAGACCCTGAATAATAGTATGCATTATATAAACGGCAAGTAGCAGGGCCTGTCCATTGGAGAGGGAGAACTAGGGTAAAAGGGCCTTACCCAGGTCTGATGTGTGATCCATTATTGGCCAAATTTGTTGTTCTAATAAAGCTCCCTCTATTATTTTTTTAAAGCTTGGAGGCTTAAGATATTTATTGTATTTATTAAATATTTTAAAACTAAGTTAAGATAATATATGCTCATTGGAAATTTTTATAGTGGTGGCAGCTTACCTTTGCCGTGAGCCTTTCAGGGTTCAGGGGCTAGTTTGGCAGAATCCAGTACTTCTAAAATATCGCTTACTCTAGTGGACCCATTTTAAAATGATGGGTGATTTCCTGAGGCCTCAAAAAGGACTTTTCAGGGGTAAAATGTATTTTATTTGATCTAACATAGGTTTGAAGTTTATTAATTTTTAGAGATTTTTTTTACTTGTAAGTTTTTAATCTCTCAAATTTGACACTCATATGCATAAAACTTCCGTTTTTAATCTTCTTCCACTGGCTTAGTATTCATGCAGAAGAATATCTAGGCAATGTGGCGGTCAGGCAACGCTTTAGCTGTCACATCACCCCCTTAGAGGCGAGCCCTATTTGTGACCAGATATCCTCCACCTACCTGTGAACAGTTAGCACAGTTGTTGGCCATCTGCCAGTAGTTTTTTTCACAAAATACCTAGACCACTTATTCTGGTAACAGCGCTTCTTTTGCAATGTATTTGTGGCAATGATTTCCTTGACTTATTATTCCACTTCCCCAGGGTTGTTGTAATTTACATGATTTGGCTTCTCTGGCATGGTACCTTTAAACTTGCTAATTTGTAACACACGTGCAACACTGGGTGTGCGTGAATAACTTATGGTAACTCTAATCCATAAGCCACCTCAGTTATGTGACATGAGACTCCGTTGGAGTCTAAGGACTATTAAATAAAACTCCCTTGAAACAAATTAGGATTGATTACTTTTTGGCTTTTATCATGACCAGATCGCCAGTTGGTATATGGGAATTTCTGAGCAGAAGGTATCCACTATATATTTTTGAGATTTCACTGATTTTTCCAAATTGGTTATCATAGTCTCGAAATTTTTTCTCGTCAAATTTAATAAATCATTAGCAGCAGGTTTCGATTCCTTGGGGGATCCTTCCATCATCTTTGGATGGAAACCGTGGTAAGCATAAAAGGGAGAAATTCCCATGGATGTAGAGTGAGATTGTTGTACGCAAATTGGGTAAACTTAAACCTATTGAACCCATTCTTGCTGGGAGGTGAGGTAGCACTGGAGGTATTATTAAAACGTTAGATTCACTCTCTCAGTTTTCTCATTCAATTAGGGATTAGATGTAGTTAAGTGGCGAGGCTTGATTTTGGTTTTCAAGGAGGTGTCTCCAGAAATTGGAAATGAATTGTGGCCTCCTGTCAGAGATTATTTCCTCTGGGATTCAATATCTTAAAAACACTTCCTTTGAAAAATTCTCACTGCTTCCTTTGCCATTATCGTGGTCATAAAATGGAAGCTTTGCGTATTTTGTGGATTGATTCACTATTCACACGATGGCATCAAATCCTTTTTTGATTTTGGGAGGCTAGTGATGAAGTCACACTTAGAGACAACAATGGTAACTTAGCTGATTTGAAAGAGCCTTAGTTAATCAGGCGTTTACCTAGAGCGTCTTACCAGGTGAAGGTAAGGTTATGGTGATGTGGCCTCTGGCTATATGCTTCATTCCTAGCTATAAATGATTTCTCAATAGAAGCTCAATTGTTTTCATTCCCGAGATGACCAACCAGAAAGTGGTTGTGACAGGCTTTAATTGCCTCCTCTTGTAGCTTGAGATTGGAAACCCATACCCAACTTTTTTTGGAGAATAAGACCATTTCCTGCTGGTATTTTGTATATTCTGTGTGTACCTCCCCTTCTGTTAAGTTTCTAGATAATTCTTTCCCATATTTAAATATTGTTGAGCCACTTATATTTTATCTTTTAGGTCCCGGTTGGTTTCCTTGATTGTTGCATACATGTTAAGGGGTATCATGATAACAATGTTGTAAATGTTTAGTTCTCCCTTAAAGAATCCCATCTTTAGGCCTCAAATGATTAGTTCAGGAAGTATGTTGCTCTCCCCGTGCTTGTACACAATTTTAGATTATATTTGGTTATCTAAAGATGCCAGCTGAGCCTGACGTTGGTCATCCACTTCAGCTCTTATAGAATTCTGGCCCTAATGATCTGTTCAATTAGTAAAAGGGCGCCTAGAATAGAGAAGGTGATATTGCCATTCCACCAGGTTAAATATGATGGCCAAGGGCTCCTTATTATAAACTGGATATTATGTCTTTATTGGGGCATTTTATGGATAAATACCCTACTAAGTAATCGCCTCAAACCTCGTCCTTCTGCAAGTGGCCCACCTCAATTGAAAATTTAGAGGTGTCATTCTCTACAAAGTATGGCTTGTTCATGTCTGGGTGCAACAGGAGAGTGCGATGAGAAAGAACTTCTCAATGGCTTGGAACAAACGTTCCTCATCTAATTCTGATTAAACAGGACTTGACTGGCAAGTATGGTCAATGGTGCAGCCATGTAAAAAAATCTGGAAAAGCGGAGTAAGAAGTATACTACGCCTAAAAACTTCTGACTTTCATTTTTTCTTTAGGGGTGGAACATTCCTCCACAGCTTTCAGCTTGTCCAGACATATGGCGGTGCCATCCCTGAGTATAACATTTCCCAAAAATAAATACCAAATCCTTGTAAAATTCTCATTTTGAGGGCTTCAGACAGAGGTTGGGCCATTAATTGATCAATAACCTTTAAAACGTCTATCTGGTGCTCCTCCTTGGACTTTGAGTTAAAAAAAGTTGTCCATGTATGCGACATAGCATTTCCCAATTGAGGTCTCTTAGTTCATGGTCAGTTTTACGCTGGAAAACTTCTAGGCGTTTCTCAACCAAAAGTAATGACTCATTATACGAACACCCCAAAGATGGAACTTGAATGTCACATGTTGCTGGTGTTTGGGCGTTATAGGCACTTGGTTGAAGGCATCAACAAGGTAAGCTGATTAGACTTAGTTCCTGGTGATCATTTGTGATTTGTTTTAATAAGCGGAATGGGATATAGGTATAAGTCCATTTTTGCATTCTACTTCCATGTCAATGCATAGTCTGAGTCACTGCTGGCTTTGAGTACTAATAGAGTGCAGGAAACCTTTGGGATTTTGATGGCACAATCATTTCCCTTTCAATCATAGCCTTCACATATATTTCAAGCGCTTTGTTGTGGGGGGTTCATTGGGTAAACAGAACACCTCAAAGAAATTTGGCGTCAGTCTTAAAAACGTAGGAGAACGATTATGGCCCTTTAGAGAATTAGTGGTGGAGTGATTCTGCCAGAATAGGTATACAAAGGAGCAGAACTTCTCAGGAACATCCATCTTATCCTTGGTTTGAAGTGTAATGATGTTGGCCCATTATGCCAGTCAATTTGAGATCTAGCACCACCGCATCCTCCCTTAGGGTGCAGCGTGACCTGGTGCTCTTCATATTAGACTGCAGAGATTACCAAAGCCATTACCGCATGCCCAGGATGATGGGGTAAGTAGGCTCTTTATTGCACTATATAATATTTATCGTGATTCAAATATGACTGGACGATAAGTTCTGAATAGCTAGAGCAAATTATCTAGAATCTGCCGACCATGATTACTAGGTACAATTATTCAAGCGCCTTGAGATGAGGCAATATTTGGTCAGGAAGTGTAATATTTGGATCGCCTCCTAATAAGGCAATAAGGCGATGTCAACATACAATGTGTATTTAGTATATTGCCTCAAACTAAGGCAATAGGAAATTTAAGAATAGTATACTCTTCCAGAGCCAATGAAAATATGGCAGAACTGGATAGCCTAAGCCAATAGAGCGGTGTCAACCAAATTCACTGATAAATAAGTGAGATGCAATGATTGAAGGAGCAAGATTGTTAGTAGAGAAGTGAGACGGAGCAGAGAGTATCTGTTGATAAATATTAAGTTTAATAAATTAAGTGTCTTCAAGCTAAAGCTCCATATTTATTTTATTATTAAGTGTGTTCTGAGTACCAACAATGTCCATATTGTCCATCCAATTGCTCAGTGGGTTTGATTCTGCGCAAAATCTTCTGGCGTATAGAAAGTATATAACCCAAAATTATAACAGTGGTGCTCACAACAAGGGTCCCATTGAACAACCAAAAATAAAGTTAAAAATTCTCCAATCTCTGGCCATGGTATATCAGGCCTATGCCAAAGGGTATTTGTTATGAACCACTGCGCTTGCAGAAGCTGTGGAAATCAAACATGTTTTGTACTCAGTACTCAAAAAACAAGAAAAACTCCTTCAGGAGCGTGATGACATAAAGAATCAAACTAAAAGTGTGGTTAGTAAGCTGCGGATACTTGGACAACAGAACAGGCGACTAGCCAATTGTCTGGATGATGCTACTGAGCAACAACACTGCACGGAGAGAATCTAACACATATCTTTTACCCGCCTCATCCCCATTAGGAAGCGGAAGAATAAGGGGTTGCTTGGAAGGTTTACTTTATGAATTATGAGCCTGGATACCCTTCTAAGGCCCTTTTTGCTGAGCACTCAGGCAGCGTGAGCTGCTCAACTCATTATGGCAGCTCTGGGGATAATTATGTTCCAACACAACGAAACCCTAATGTGATGGCAGTCTTGCCTGAAGAAGAGCCCTACGCTACCCCTAGAGCTGCTGACTCTTCTTTAAAAGCTCCTCGCTGCGATCCCCGCTATGGGTATTGATCAAATCCCCAGTACACTTATTGGGATTTTTGTTCATATTCCTAGCCTGCTAGATTACCAGGAATTGCTAGGGGATAATTACCTAATGTGAGGTGAATTGGAATTGGTTGACCCTGATTTTGGAGTAACTATGTTTGGGGGATTTTAGGATATTAGCCTGGTCATATCCATCAGAGATTGATCTGGACAAATGCGTAAGATCTTATCAGGTGGAGTTGCCGACAAAATAGGGACACCTGATAGTGATCAACTATCAGGTGTACCAATTGGGATTGGTCAGGTTTTATCACCGACTGATTAGGAATGTAAATAGTAAGTTGTGAGGCAAGTGATGTCACCTGCAACTAGCGAATCAATCATTTGGTTTAAGACCTGCCTTAATGGGTAACAAGTCCCATCACCTAGGCAGGTCATTAGCCAAATATGGTTGGTTCGCTTATATTGAAGGAAAATTTTAGGGACACGTTTTCTGACTCTTTCCATTTAGATCTCAAGGATGTCCAATGTCGAAATCCTAGCCAGGATGGGGAAGACCATCACTGCTGAGATGAGGATGGGTGATTCAATGGCATTGGCTGCCTTTTCATCAAAGAGGTGTCAACTGAGGGTTGAGCGCCAAATCCCCCACTTTAAATTCCCTAGAATTCACCAACAATAAAAAAGGAGGTTTTTATCCAGTATATAGTTTTAAGTAGAAAACTTTATCAGTTTTCATTTGTTCTTTTCTTTCTAAGGAACCTTATTGCTGTGTGTAATAATTGGCAGAATCTTTAAGGAAAAGAGTAAGGATTTGAGCGGGGATCCATAGAGGAAGTGGAAACAAATCAGGGATTGCTGCCGACATGTGTTGAACTGGAGAAACTGTCACCAGAGAATCTCAGAGAAGACTGGGTCTTACATTATGGTGAAATGAATCCCTATTTTGAGACATCACAAATATTTGAGCGGAAATACTGGCTGAGCGTTGGGCCAAGATCGAAGAATTCCATTCAACTACAGATAATAGTCATAGGGGGTGGAAGGCGAGTCAGTAAGGGCGTACGGCTACCAACCTGAAGGTTGTGGGTTCAATTCCCGCCCTTCGCACATCAATTGGGGTGCCAGCCAAAGGAAGCTATTGGCGGTTAGTAGGTCTAATAACACGAAAACCTTACCCATGACGTAACCAGAAAAATTTGAGTCCCGATCTAGAGGTGGAAAAACTTTCTTCAACAGAGTTGACCCTGTTCAGGTTTCATGTCGTTTCTTTCTTTCAGTAATGCCTGTCCCCTGGTCAGCTTGCCTCGGTTAAATAAAATAAAATACAGATAATAGTCATTATACTTATATCAGCCAATTATATCAACAACAGTACAATGCAGATGAATTGCACAAGAAACCAACCTGTGCATGTATTAAGTTTATAGGAGTTATTGGCTGATAATACTCAGAACCTATAAATTTTTACAATTATGTGCTCATTATAGGGGTGTAGTTGAGTAGAAGAACTTAGAAGGATGTTGTATAAAGATGAGTTAAGAAAACTATGGACAGAGTTAGCCAATGTTAATCAGAATGCTTAAACTAAGCAATTCATCAAGGATTTGCAGCCTTGGAAGAACGAGTCACCAAGATGGAGGAAGGGATCAATAATGTCACAAGTTTTGGGAACAAGTTACCTGGAAAAGTAACTTTGTTAAAAAAGAAAAAAGGGGACTTAACTTGAGAGGTATTATATCTATAAGTGGAGTGAGAAACAGATCGCGGATATTTGAGAAATTTCAGTGTTGATAAAGATTAACTGATCAAGCAGGTTGAGGAGCTAAAAAGCTCACAAATGTGATTGTGAGCCATATGCAGCAAGCGATGCTGAAGAAAGAAGTCCTTGTACAATAATTGGGAAGTCAAATACCCCAAGAAACATGCCGATCACTTTTTGCTGCCATTTTGGAGATGATGCCCAAAGTCACTCCACAAGTAAATGAGTGGGCGAACCTAGAGAATTGGCTAGAGATACCTCAGAGGAATTTAAGACAATGCTTAAATTGCCGACATTCCATCAAGATAACACCCCAGCATTTTTCTGACTGTTTGATATGACCATGTACTGCTACAGTGATCATCAAAAGGCGTTGTTGGTCATGAATTGCCTAGACACTGACTGTCAGAACTTAGTATTGTCCCACCTGGAGGGGGACAGCTGGTCATATCCGGAGGCCAAGGCAGCCATCATGAATGAATTTGGGCTTCCAATGCGCATGTTGAAGCACAAACAGGAGCTTATGGGTATCCAGTTCCATAAAGATGAACCTTTAGCAAGCTTCAAGGATCAGTTCTACCAGGAATCGCAAATCCTGGTTGGAGCGAAGGTACTGGGCGACTTCAATGCAAGAATCGCAATAAAAGTGGCCCTTCAGACCTATCAAAATTTGTACCACATGATGTGTTCTGTGTTCATAATGAAAATTACTACCTCTCAAATGGTAAATAATTTAAAAATTTTGGGAGCAACATTTGATGCCCTAACAGAAGTTTCAAATCCAATCTTGTGTACAATTCAAATCCTACGAAGGGGAATGAAGGTGCTAAAGAGACAAACAACTGAACCTTGCTGGGAAATAAGCCCGAAGAATTCAGACTGATGAATAAGAAAGAAAAGGTCTGCTACTAATGCGGTGGGAAGGGACATTTCGCTGAGCACTGCAAGAAGTTGAGGATCAGATCAACGTGGTCCAAGCAAAAGAGTCTGTTGCCACCAAGGAATTTGGAAAAGGGCCTGCAGAAAAGACAGGGAACAGTCTAGAGCTGCAGAGAAGCCTGTTCCTCCCAACATCATGAATGAGGAAATTGATATCATTGATATGTTTATGGATAAAGACATACAGGATCAACTGTATCAAGTGGTAAATTTGGACGTAAACACAATGACCAGATCTGGGGTGAAGGGAATTAACCTCAAAATAATCAAGGAGGTTGCCCGGCCAATTGCCTGACAACTGGTGGACAAGATTTGAGCCGTCAAGAATCCCAATGTACTGTATGAAGTCTGATTAAAGAGCAAACCTGTTGATCCCCTTCAGCGTGATAAAGGAATTGTTTCCTGATTTATTGGTGCAAATCATTAACACCCTCAATTTGGCTAATAGCTCCGCTATACACTCAATAAACACTATCTTACAACACTCTGAGTGAACATATAGACATACGAGTGAATTGAGTATGGGTGAGGGTGATTGTCAACAGCGGAGCGCCCATTAACATTGTCTCGACTAAGCTGGTGAAGAGGATGAAGATCTCACCTGACTTGGAACACAAGAAGGAGTATGGGAAGGCTGGGCTGAATACCACCATCTCATGTGGAGCATATAGCACTTTGCCACTTTGATTTGGATCATTGGTGATATCTGCACCAGCAATAGGTTTGGCCAAAAAAACTATGACATTCTTATTGGGACGGAATTTCTATGCAAATATGGAGTTAAATGTAACTTTGAGGATAATACGTTGACCATATTGGGTCAGACGTTATCATTGGTATATCAGAAGGATGGAGAAGCTCCGCTGAATAAGAGAAACAACTTCATCAATCTAATATACAAAGACAGCATTATTCCTATTCAATACCAATTAGTTGGTCAGAAGCAACGAAAAATGCTGACAGTAATCCTAGAGAACTGGGGAATTCCATTGAGGATCAAGAATCAGAAGACTATACCGCTAGGATCACAGATGATAGTTGACACAGGGTTCACATTGGAGATACCTGAGCTGTTTTATGGAAGGTCGAAGTTCCTGGAAGAAGTCCAGAGTAGAGCCTTGAGTGGCTCTTGGGATTGTAATTCCAGTTCATGGAGAAATTCAAGTTCTCTGGCGAATTTAAGTGAAAAACTGATGAATATCAGGAAGAATCAGATCATTTGTTTTTTTAATCTAATACTGATGGCCAAATTGAGGAAATTCCATGATATTGGGACTCTCAATGAGATGGGATTACCGGCCAGGTAACCAAGAGTATCAATCTATTGATTGATTGAGAGCAGATCGCTGATCTGTTGGAAGGCCAGCAAGAGGAGGTGCTTGAATTGTTCAATGGGTATCAGGAAGTATTCACTCAGGATGACCGTGATTTAAAATGCGCGAGAGATGTGATCCACCAGGTCAACACTGGGGAAAATTTGCTGATCAGGATGAGACTGATTTGGTGGTAGAAAGCGGCAGTAAATTAGTGGAAGATGAAATCAGCAAACTAGTGAAGCATGAACTTCTTTTTATGTCATTAAGTCCCTGGGCGAGTCTGATTCTAATTTTGAAGAAAAAAAAAGGATGGCTCCAATTGGGAGGTGATCAACTACAAAAATCTGATTAAGATTACAAAGAAGGAATTGAATCCCCTAATATGAATTGAAGATGCCCTAAATTGATTAAAAGAAGTGAAGTATTTCTCTGTGATGGATCTGATCTCAGGATATTGGCAAATTGATTTTCCAAAAGAAGGCCAAGAAAAATGTGCAATTATTACCAACAGGGGCTATACCAACTAAAAAATGCCCCAGAGTATATGCAATGCGCCTGCAACGTTACAGAGGGCCATGGACACTATACTGAGCGACTTAAATTTGTCGTGCGTCCTGGTATGCTTGGATGATATCAATGAGTTCAGTAGGACGTTTACTGACCATCTACACTTCTTGGAAGAAGTACTCAGGAGACTGTCCGCAGCGAACCTGAAGATTAAGCCAAGGAAGTGTCAACTTTTCAAAAAAGGGTTGAAATATCTGGGATTCGTGATCAACTTTAGTGGATTGCAGCCGCAAGCCCATAAGATTGAAGCCATAGAACAGATGGCTGTGCCAAAGAGTATCCGAGACATCCAAGTGTTCCTTGGAAGAGTTGGATACTACAGAAGATTTATTTAAGAACTTTTTTTAATCACTGAGCCTTTATTCCATTTGTTTAAGGATCTGAAAAAAGGTTTCATATGGAATGAGGAAGCGCAGGAATTCTTTGATGAGCTATGCTGGTACCTAATAGATTCTCCAATTTTGAATTATCCAAATTTTGATCAAGAGTTTATCATACAAACTGATGCGTTGTTCACAGCGATCAACGCCATACTAAGCCAAGTAGATGAACTTTAGAGCGAACATCTGATGGCATATGTGAGCTGGACACTCTCAGCAGCTGAGAGGAATTCCACCATAACTGAGCATGAAAGCCTTGCAGTCATTTATGCCTGTAAGAAGTTTCAGGTGTATATCCACAAAATGCACTTTAAATTGGTGACGGACGACTCCTAGTTGTGTTGGCTCCACAATTTAGAGAACCAGAAGGATGACTGGCCCAATGGGCACTTAAGCTACAGGCTTATGATTACAAGATTGTCCACTGAGTGGGGGCTTCTCACCAGAATGCAGATGGCTTATCGCGGTTAACAATGTTCCTGATGGTATCTCACAGGCGGATGAGTTATTCCAGAGAATGGTAAACGGAGAAATTAGGAATGAGCCTCTAGAAATCAAAAGTGCGCTTCGAAAAGCAATAAAAACACTTAGACCATGGATGGACAAGTGTTTAAGATGATTAACGGGAAGCAGTTACTATATTTAAAGCCGTTGGAAAGAGCAGCTATTGTTCAAGCCGCTCATAAGGTTGTTAGGCATGAAGGCCTGAGAAAAACAAATGATCACATTCGCCAGTACTACTACTAGGAGTCAATAAACTATGATGTCACCAACTATCTAGCTTGTTGTGTGGAGTGCCAGCTGCACAAGCCACATAAGAATACAACAGGATACTGACTGGTCCACCCTAGTTTTCTGGCATATGGTGTCCATCAATGTGATGGGAGCACTACCAATGAGCACAGGGGAAGTCAAGTACATAATAGTTGCTATCAACCATCTGATGAGATGGGTCGAGATGAAGGCTCTGGTTAAAGTAGATGCTACCAACACCACAAAGTTCATCCTGGATCAAGTAGTATATTGACATGGATGCCCACAGGTCCTGCTTAGTGATAATGGGGCAAAATTCGCATCTCATGTGATACTGCAACTAAATGAGATAATGGAATCAGTTGAGTTGTGTCTTTACCCTACCAGCTGGAGATGAACAGATTAATAGAACTAGTGAATGGAATGCTGGCTGTGACGCTGAGGAAGCAGTTGCAGGAAGAACTTCCAAATGGGGAATGCACTTGAGTTCGGTGTAAATAATCTACAATATCAGTCACCATATGGTGACGGGAAAAATGCCATTTGAGTTGTTATATTAGAGGAAGGCCACATTTTTGCTGATTTTATATTCATTGGTGGAGCTAACATTGCGGATGAGTGCTGAATAATACTTAACCGATTGATGAATACCCTAGTTGAGATGTAATCACAAGTATTTGATACTATGTTGAAGTAAAGGATACAAGAAAAATTGACAGATAGTAAGAACTGACCGGCCTTAGCAGAATATTGAATAAGCGAAAGATTTTCCTACTGCAATATTCTTGGTTTTGAAGAAGAAATAAACTGGATGCGTTGTGGTCAGGTCCATTTGAGATTATCGTCAAGACAATGACTGAAGCATACTCCCTCAAAATCTCTTGGATGCGAGTTGTAAATCAATCATGCTAGTATTTGAAGTGATGGATTGATGAAAAAAACAAAATAGTTCCCAAAGGACTGATGAACCATTAAGTTGGTCATGTCCTGATGATTAGGTGAAGTCCAAAAAAAGGACCTCTGAACCAATCTATATGTTAAGTCCAAAAAAAGAACCTCTGAACCATAGAAAACTGGTAGGTTTAAGAATACCCAGGACCCAGTTTGAGGAAAAAATAAAGAAAGATGGACCGCTGAACTGAAACAAAATCAAGTCCCATGGAAAAAAGAAGGAAAAAATAAAAGATTGATAGAAGATATTGTAAAAAATTATTAAAAAAGTCAAAGAAAAAACATATAACTTTTTTAATTTTTATTTTCATACTGATTACCCTTGATTTTGGGAATGATTCCACCTAAGTCACCTCTTGGGGGGAGGGAGGGTGGATCGTAGTAGGAATAAATAGCCCATCAAAATTTATGTGAGATTGGATGCTAGTGAGGGCTAGACCTACATGATAGCAAGTTCTTTAAGTGGATGCAGATCCTTGTGAGAAAGTGACTAGGGGAAGGGAAATTGAGATGTCAGAAGAAGCCAATTGTAAAACCCTAGAGCAGGGAGGGGAAGCAACAGTATAGAAAGAGGCAGTTGGCGAATAACTCTGAGTGATCCTGATATGGTACTGGAGCTGGAAGATTAGTCTTGAGTGCCTGCCGATGGGCTTTGTCAAGAACACCAGACATATGGGCTGTCATTGAATAAGGGATACTGGATTGGGGTTGTCAAATCATGCCCACTATTAAAGCCATAAGTGTGAGATACCAATGGAAACGCCAAAGAGGAGATAGCCATTCAAGGAGAAAATGGCATCCTGCAAGCAATGACTATGAGCTTCTTGGAAGCTGAAGCATCAGGAACAATGAAATGCTGGGGAGGCTGGAAACTTCATGGACCAAATTTGAAGAAATTGGATGGCAAAGTGAAGAGCATAAGTGGTGATATCCCGATCTAGGATGTTCTCAAGGTTGGAGGGATTCAGCGCTAGGGATGAAGCCTCAGTGACTTGGGCCCTCAATTCTGCATAGGGGAGTTCAAAATGAATACTGTTACCAATGGTGAGCTTGGCAGCAAAGACAGCGGGTTTGAAGTATTGTCCGAATCAGAAGAGGAACTCAGGAAGCAAGTCTGACTCAGTAAGAAAGGAGCAATTAATAGCGAAGGGCATAATTTCAGGAGCATCCATGATGATGTTCAGTACATCTGCAAAAGGAGCCGAATCCAGGAGAGTTTCAAAATCTAAATCTGGATTTTATAATAAAGGGAGAATCAGCCGTGAGTCATTCAAAACAATAGCTAGCCTGGTTCCTGAAGGGTTGGTTATCATTTCCAGTAGCTCCACGGAAGGACTAGCCGCTGGTGCCATACTAGGCGTATGAGTCCTGGAAGGACCATAGAAGAGGTTCCGGCACAAATCCTGACTCATCTGCTGGAAGAGCCAAAGACCTTGATCAGACAAACTGTTTAGTAGCTGTTGGTACTGCAACTCAGAATTTGACATATGAGCTGGATGAGAGGGGTGATGTCAGACTTATATGGAAGTCAACATTATGCACTCTACAATTTAATAAGCTCCAGTTTCAGAGAAATTAATCTAAAATTAATGGGATAATCTCTCTAAGAGAAGAATTAAGAATGACATGAGCCAAGGTTTTTGAGAGAAAAATAACAAGGGTGAACATAAAAAAGCATTCTTAATTAGGCGCAAAATGAAAATTAATGGCTTGAGCCTCCTGTCTAGGATGAAGAGAAGATTAGGAAATCAAGAACGCCGGACCAAGAATCTTGAATATGACAGCGGGTCATATGCCCTGATGGGTGGAAACCAGAACCTGGGACTAATATTGTCAAAATTAAATCAATCCTGGCATAACAGTAGATTGTGGGAACCACGCTCTGAGTAGGCGGTAAGGAGGAGGAATAGGAAGAGAGCCACATGCTGAAGGTCGTCCCAAGCAGAGATAATTATTAACAATCATATTTGATTGAGTAGTTGAAGTATTTGACCAAGTGTTTAAAGCGGTGTTCTCCTCCCCAGTCCTTTTCTCGCTGGAAATCTAGGCAAGAGGGGATGTGTTGTGATTTTTGCCCATATACCCAGCCTGCTAGATTACCGGGATCTCTAGGGGATAACTCCCTAATGCAAAGTGAAATAAATATCAGTTGACCCTGATTTTGGGGTAACTATGTTTGGGGGATTTTAGGATATTCACCTGGTTACTTCTATTGGGGATCGATCTGGACAAATGCTTAAGATCTTGTTGGGTGGAGATGCTAGTGAAACAGGGGCATCTGATAAGAATTAAAAATCAGGTGTACCTATTGGGATTGGGCAGGTCTCATCATCAACTGATTGGAATGTAATGTGTAAGTTGTGAGGCGAGTGATGCCACCTGCAACTAGCAAATCAATTAGTTGGTTTATGATCTGCCTTATTGGGTAACAAGTCCCATTGCCTAAGCAGGTTGCTTGCCAAATATGGTTAGTTTGCTTGGATCAAGAGGATAATATTAGGGAAACGTTTTCTGACTTTTTCCATTTATGTCTTGAGGATGTCAAATGATGAAATCTTAGCCAGGATGGGGAAGAACATTGCTGCTGAGATGAGGATGGGTGATTCAGTAGCAACAGCTGCTGTTTCATCTGAAGAGGTGTCAACTGAGGGTTGAGCGCCAAATCCCCCACTATAAATTCCCTAGAATTCATCAATAATAAAAATGGAGGTTTTTATCCGATATATAGTTTTAAGTAGAAAACTTTATCAGCTTTCCTTTGTTATTTTCTTTCTCAGGGACATTATTGCTGTGTGCAATAAATTGGCAGACTTTTTAAGGAAAAGAGTAAGTAACTGAGAGGAGATTCAGATAATAAGCGGAAAAATTGCAGATTTCTGCCTACTGTGTTAAACTGGAGAAACTGTCACCAGGGAATCTCAGAGAAGATTGGGTTGTACATTATGAGGGAATGAATCCCTATTTTGAGACATCTCAATTAATTCGAACAGAAATACTGGCCAAGCATTGGTCCAAGATCTAAGAACTCCATTCAACTTCAGATAATAGTCATCATACTATTATCAGCTGATTATATCAACAACTGTACAACATGAACGAATTGCACAAGAACAGAACCTGTGTAAGTAATAAGTTTTTAGGGGTTATGCAAATAATAATCAAGTTCTATAAATTTTTACAACACTCCTAAGGCTCACAATTATGAGCGGGATGAGGAGGTCTGCATTGACAATCTACTTCTATTTGACTGCAATGGAAACATATATGAGTTTTTAAACGTCTTGAATTCATGGCAGTTGTAGCCTCTTATCAGCGTAATTTAAATTGCTAATATCTGCCTTGGGTGTTGGGAGTGCCAACCAAGCCACCTGCTATATTACAAGCAGTTCTGTTACATACTAAGAAGTGAAGGATACTGTGCTGCAGTTGTTTGGAGCTACTATGAAGATGTCATAGTGGAAGGCTGGGTTTTTGACCATTGTGTTTCCGCATAATGAGACACTAACTGCATTTGCTGATCAATTTATGGTGGAAGCAACCATAATAATTGTGGCAGGAACTTTATCTGAATCTGATGTGTGCATTGCAATAACCTCTGCAGTAAAGCCATAACATGAGCTTTATAACTTCTTGACTCCAATTTTGGAGGACGTTGTACCCCTGCTCAGGGTTTTCAGTTTTTATGCTGACTATCCACTACCTTTTCTCTCCCCAATAAAGAAAGGAAACATACCGCCGTCTTTGCCAGTCCTTCTTATTCATGGGAAATCTCCTGTCCTGTTAAGGTTCCGCCTAGTAACTCCAGGCCTTATTAATATGCGCCTCACCCTCATCTAAGTTATCCCCAACAGTTTAACTTCCACCCTTTGACCTGCTTATAATAATCTTCAACAGCCCAACTACTGACCTGGGCCTAATTACACCAACCGTCAGCAGTCAACCTATCAACCTGACCCTGGTTACACTGATTGCCCACAATCAAACTTTTGTCCTGGGAAATATTACAAAAACTAATTACGCAGACCCTATGGGTGAAATTGTTTAAATGCAGTTGCCCTGGTCACCTTCATGAAGTTGCCCCACCCATGGGGTCCACTATGTACACCAAGATCAACACTACCAAGGAAAAGATGGAGCAAACTAGAGAAATGTCTCTTTATCTCCGCTACCCCAACCCCAAATATCCCACAGAAACTATTGTAGTTTATTCAGCTTAAGTCCCTCAGTATGATGACAGGTTTGTATATCAGCAGCCACTCAGAGGGTAAACATATTGACATGAGTGTAGGCAAAGGCGTGGTGGAAGAAGGACCTCAGGATCAACTAAGGCCGTACACCTGTCAATTGCTCGACCAAGCTTCCTCAGATGATCTGGACCCATCCTCAGATGCATCTTCACTGAATGGTGTAAACGTCGCCCTCCCAGCGGAAGCTATCTTCAAAGAATACCCCTAAGTCGATGAGGGGATCATGAGCTTCCTTGGGAAAAGAGAACCCTTAAATATCCACGTATTAAACAGTCAAAATTATCCTTATTCTGATTGTACATACTGTGACATGCTTGTAGCAAAAATTATTTATGTGCTATAATAGATATGGGCGCCCCAGTCAACATAGTTTCCACCAAGTTAATGCCGAAGTTAATGGCGAAGTTGCTATTAAAGCCTGATGTAGAGCACCAATTGTTTAATTGACCACTGTAGCGGAAATCACAGTCTCTGAGGGAGCGTACAGCGCGTTACCTTTGTGGTATATGTCCATTGTCGTTGCAGCCCTGGCAATAGTGTCACCAAACAGTAATTATGACCTGTTACTTAGAACTGCATTCATGAAACACTACAGGGCTGTCATTGATATGACAGCGGAGCCCTTCAAAATTTTGGTCAGCGGATCCCAAATTACTATACCTCTAACAAAGTGCCAAAGGATCTGGTACACATGGGACATATCAACCTCGCCTATATTGATGGGGTGATTCCGGTTTGCTACCATTGACTAAAGAGCAGAACCTGTGCCCTTCCACATAAGATATATGATTATAAGGGCTGCCACTAAGAGCTGTTGGACCTATATCCATCCCCTCCAGATATCAAGTAATATTAAAAACTAAGTTAAAGGTGGAAGTGCCTGTTAGGCTCTATGGAGAGGTCATTGGGTCTTATCAGCAATTTCATCTTGAGCCTTATGTTGCTCCAGGCATTATACTTCTGGGACATGGGGAGATAAAGCTTTTGCTAGTAAATCTACAAAATGAACCAATGCAATTCCGCCAGCATTTAATATTGGTGTATTTACCTTGACCTCAATTTAGAAAGGTCCCTCAGGTGCACAAGTTTGGGTCACTGCTTGAATTTGGCCTAACTGTTGAGCCACAGTCTGGTGAACTGGCGTTGGTACCACGTGAGAATTTAATGGAGTTATTGGAAGATCAGAAGGATCAGGCGTGTTAGGTTTTTTGCCCATCTTTTCAGCCTCTTAGGTTACCTGTGGCTTGATAGGGTATTTACGTTGGCGAGTGAATTGGATATTGGTTGACTCCAATTTTGGGTTAATAATGTTTGGGTGATTTTAGGTGATTCTCCAGGTTCATATATGGTGGACCCTGGGTGAATGTTTAAAATCTCATTGGGAAGAGTCGCCATAATGAGGTCATCTGATAGTTAATCAATGATTAACTATCAGTTGTACGATTGGATAAGTTGGGTTTCATCACTGAACAATTGGGGATTTAAGTAGCAGTTGCAAGGGGGGTGATGCTGCCTGCAACTAGAAAATTGATCAGTTGGTTTTCAACCTGTCATAATGGGTAAAGAGTTCCATCACCTAAGCAGGTCATTAGCCATGTATTATTGGTTTGCTGTGATTGAGTGGGAAACGTTAGGGACATGTTTTTGGCTTTTTCCATTTTTGGTCTCAAGGATTTCCAATGGAGGAATCTTAACCAGATGGAGAAGTCCATCATCAGTGAGATGTTGGAAGGAAGTTTAATGACAACGGCTGCAGTTCCATGGCTGAGGGGCCAACCAAGGATTTGGGCGGCGAATTCCCTCAATAGAAATTCCTAACTATTACATTAATAGAAAACACCAAATCTCAGCAGAGAGAAAAGCTCAATATCAGTTTTAAGTTCTATTAATCTTCAGCAAATTATTGTTGTTGTATACAACATTTTGTGACTCTTTTTTGTATAAAGAGTAAGAATTGAGGATCCTTAGAAGAGAAGTTGATCTTAGTCAGAAATCTCCACAGACTCAGCATGATGAGAAGAAAGGTCGTAAACCTCTGAATCTGAGAGTAATTCAAGTTAGGCGGATAATGGAAGAAGTCCCTATAGTTGACATCAACAGTATTCAGATCTAGCGTTGGACCATATCAGGTTTATCTATTCAACTATGGATAATAGTCAATATAATATTATCAATCAAAAACTCAACTACTATCAATCAACGCGAATTGTGCAGATATAGAGCCTGTGCAGCTAACAATTGGGAGCTATAAATCGGCGAAGAACCCAGTTTTGTAACATTTGGTACTCAGGAGAAGAGTAGCTCACTCAGTTTCTTTAACAATTGGCGTTTACTACAGGGGATAGTTGAGTAAGATATGCCAATATAAGATGTCATACAAGGATGAGTTAAGAAAACTATGGACAGAAATGTCAACTGTCAACAAGAACGCCTTGAATTCAGCTAATCACTGAGAAATAACTGCCTTGGAGGAGAGAGTCACAAAGATGGAGGGAAGAGTTGAAGATATTTCCAATTTCAGCAATGAGTTACTAGGTAAAGTAACGTCGTGAAAGAATAAAGAAGGATATTTAGTTCTAGAAGTTTTATTCTTTAAAACTGAACGAAAAGTGGATTGCATTCAATTGTGTTCACTCAGCTCTGATATAGAGCGTCTAGTGAAATTAAATCAAAGAATTGAAGACTCATAGATGCGAATGTGAACCCTATGCAGTGACTGACACTAAAGAATGGACCCTAACAACTCCAATTGTTAATTCTACAATTCCCAGATTTGTTTACTACATTTGCAGCCATTTTTAAGATGTCCCCCAAAATCACTACTCAATTTAGTTGAGTATCTGAGCTGAGAGTTGTGTCTAGAGAAACTTCAAAGAAATATAGAGCTATTCCGAAATTACCCACATTTCAATGGGATAATGCCCCTGCGTTCTTCCAATTTTTTGATATGACAATATTTAGGTATGACAATTGTCAAAATACTTTTGAAGATGATGAAATGTTTGGACACAGACTGTCAAAATTTGGTGTTACCTCATCTAGAGGGGGACAGCTGGTCTTACTTGGAGGCCAATGCTGCCATAATGAAAGAATTTGGAAGTCCCACACATATGTCAAAATGTAAATAGGAATTTATGAGAATCCAATTCCAAAAGGACGAGACCTTATCAAATTTTGATGACTAATTCTACCAAGAATCACAGATTTTGGTCAGAGCGAAAGTATTGGACAATTTTGATGAATGGATAGCATTACAAGCGGCCCTTCAGCCCTATTGCAATTTACTTTAAATGATGTCTTCCATGTTAGCGACCAGAATTATCACATTACAAATAGTGGATCATTTGAAGATATAAGAAGCCATATTTTATACCTAATCGAAGCTTCAAGCTGAGTCAAATTTAAAATTTGAATTCTACAAAGGTGACTGAGAGCGTTAAGGAGTCCAACAGTTGAACTGTGCCAGGAAACAAGCCTGAGGAGTTCAAGCATACAGACAATAAAGAAAAATGCTATCATCAGTGTGGAGGGAAGGTTCACTTCTCTGCTAAATTCTATATCAAGAAGCCAAAGGAGCAGACCAATGTGGTCCAGGAAAAAGAGTCCAAACCTGCACATGAGTTGGGAAAAGGTCATGCAGCCTAGATGAGGAACAGTCTAGAGCAACGGTTAAAACCAAACCATCCAACATCTTAAATGAATAAATTGACATTAGTGATCTGTTTGATAATGATGACGCACAAGACCAACTTTATAAAGTGGTCAATTTAGATGACAATGTAGTAACAAGATCTGGAGCAAAGGGAATCGACCCCAAAATAATCAAGGAGGTCACTCTCCCCATATGTGCAACAATTAGCGGACAAGGTTCAATCTGCGGAGAATCTAGAAGATCCGGCTGAGGTCAAATTAGATGAGGCAAATCTGTCTATCTCCCTTAGTGAAATTAATGAATCTTTTCCTAATCTGTTGGTGCAAATTATGCAAACTCTTTATTCATCAAATAACGCCAAAATAAACTCAGTAAACACTATTTTATAATACTTTGAGCGTACATATAAATATACTGGTTAATCGAGTATGAGTGTAAGCAATAATTGACAGTGGAGCGCCTATCAATATTATCTCAAATAAGCTGGTGAAGAAGATGAGAGTCTCACCTGATTTGGAGCATAAGTAAGAATATAGAACTTCAAGGCTGAATACAACCAACTCCTGTGGATAATATAACGCTTAATCACTCAGATTTGGATCTTTAGTGGTATCCGCCCCAACAATAGTTTTTGGCCAACCAAAACTGTGATACTCTAATTGGGACCAAGTTCCTATGAAAGTACGGAGTTAAATGTAACTTCAAAGATAATACGTTGACCATATTGGGTCAGATGCTACCTCTAGTTTATCATAGATATGGGAAAACTCCACTGACCAGGAGAAACCATTTCATCAATCTGATTTACAATGACGGCATTATCCCGCTTTGCTCAATTAGTTGGTCAAAAATGAAGAGAAATGCCAACAAAAACATCTGAAAGATTGGGAAATTCCGCTACAAATCAAGAATTCAATGACCATACTGTCAGGATCGCAGATCATAGTCAATACAGGATTGACATTTGAAATACCTGAGCTGTTGTATGGAGAGGTCAGTAGCTTTGTAAAAAGTCCAGAGTAGAGCCGTGGGTGTCTCCTGGAATAGTTATGCCAGGCCATGGAAAAATTCAAGTTCTTCTGGCAAATTTGAGTAAAAACATGATGAAGATTGAGAAGAATCAGATAATTACGTTTATACATCTGATCCTAACAGCAGAATTTATTAAAATTCCATTATTTTGGGACCCTCATTGAGATGGGATTACTGGAAGGGGTGACCAAGAGCTATATTTATTAGTTTATTGAGAGCAACTCACTGATCTGATGGAAAGACAGCAAGAAGGAGGTGCACGAATTATTAAAAAAAATATCAGGAAATATTATACAGGACAATAACAATTTTTCTGAGCAAGGAATGTCATCCATAAAGTTGATACTGGGGAAAATTTGCCAATAAGGATGAGACCAATATGACAGTCAAAGGCCGCTGAGGTGGTAGTGGAATAAGAGATCAGCAAACTAGTGAAGCATGGTCTTCTAGTTCCATCATTGAGTCACTGGGCGAGCCCAATCCTGATTGTGAAGAAGGAAGGCACAAAAAATGGCAGTGATCAATTATTGGAAGCTGAATAGAATAATGAAAGTGGATTAGTATCCACTACACAAATTGAGAATGCATTAGATCAATTGGGAGAAGCAAAGTATTATTCCACAATGGATCTGATAATGGGATATTGGCAAATCGATTTGCCAAGTAAAGATCAGGAGAAATGCGCAATCATCACTGAACAGGGTCTTTACCAACTGAATAGGATGCCCCAAGGTCTTTTTAAAACTCCTGAACGTTCCTGAGGGCATTGGACGCCATATTAAATGACTTGAAGTCATACATTCTGGTTTTTTTGGACGATATAAATGTGGTCAGTAGGTCCTTTACTGACCATTTACACCCACTTTGAAGAAGTCTCCAAGTGGCTGTCTGCGACTAACTTGAAGATCAAGCTGAGGAAGTGCTACTTCTTCAAGAAAGAGTCAGAATATCCAGGGCTCATGGTCAACTTAAATGAGCTGCAGCCGCAAACCCAGAAGATTGAGGCCATAGAGTGGATGGACATCCTAAGAAGTGTCCAAGATATCCAAGTGTTCCTTGGAATAGTCAGATAATACATAAAAATATATGGAATTTGTGAGAATCACCAAGCCCCACTTTCATTAGCTGAAGGATCTGAAGAAAGGATAGTTTGGAATTAAGAGGATCAGAGTTCATTCAATGAGTTACGCTGGTATCTGATAGATTCTCTGATATTGAAATATCTGAATTTCAACTAAGAATTTATAGTACAGATTTATGCTTCATTAACGGTGATTGGCGCTGTCCTGAGTCAAGTAGATTATCTCAGGGATGAGTAACTGTTAGATTATGTGAGCCAGACGCTATCAGCAGAAGAACGGAATTACACCATTACTGAGCGTGAATGCCTCGCGGTGTTTTATGCCTGTAAGCAGCTAAGGGTGTATATTCACAGAATGCACTTTAGGATGGTGATGACCACTCTTCCCTGCGTTATCTGCATAATCTAAGAGAACAAAAAGGACGTCTGCTTGATATACACTGAAGTTTCAGGCTTATGACTATGAGATAGTACACTGAGCAGGAGCTACTCACCAGAATGCGGATGGCTTATAAGGTTACCAATGGTCCAAGTGGTATACCAACAAGCTGATGAGCTTTTCTAGATATTGGTCAATGGAGAAATTAGGAACAAGCCCCGAGAGATCCAAGATACACTTCAGAAAGTGTTGTTAAACACCAAGACCAAAGATGGACAAGTGTTTAATATGATAAATGGAAAACGACTATTATTATCAATACCATCAGAACAAGCAGCAATAATCTAAGCTTCACATAAGGTTGTTGGGCATAAAGCCTGAGGAAGATGACTGACCACATTCACCAGTACTATTAATGGGAGTCAGTCAACTATGTTGTAGCTGATTATCTGTCTTGCTGTGTGGAGTGTCAGTTGCACAAACCCCACGAGAACATGACCAGATATTAACTGGTCCAGCCTGGATTTGCCTGGCATATGGTGTCCATAAATTTGATGGGACCACTGACAATGTGCATAGGGGGAGTCAAATATATAATAGTTGCAATTGAACATCTGACCAGAAGCGTTGAACTGAGGGCCCTTGTAAAAGTGGACGCTACAAGTACTGCAAGGTTTATCCTTGTTCAAGTTGTATACCGCCATGGATGCCCACAAGTCTTGTGAAGCGACAAAGGAGCATATTTTACATCCCACATGATCCTGAGGTTGAATGAGATAATAGGGATCCGAGGATTGATGTCAGTAGCTTACCAGCTGGAGATGAACGGACTGGTAGAACGAGTCTATGGAACGCTGGCCACAACGCTGAGGAAGCTGGTCACTGGGATAACTTCTGCATGGGGAACATACCTCAGTTCAGTGACGTTTGCGTAAAATGTTAGTCACCATATGGCAAGGGGAAAACGCCGTTTAGATTATTGTATGGAAGGAAGGCTGCGCTACTGCTGATTCAATATTCGGTTGTTGAACCAACATTGGGGATGAGTGCCAAGAAGTACCTGCTCTGACTTTCAAATATCCTGATTGAGATGAAATTTCAACAATTGGTATTACCTAGAAGAAGAAAATTAAGAACAAAAAGATGGACTTAAGGACTGACTGGCATTATCTAGATTATAAATAGGTAATAAAGTTGCCTAATGTGACAAGAATGGTTTTGGAAGAAGAAAAAGTTGGATGCATTGTGGTTGGGTCCGTTCAAGATTATTTTTAAGATGGCAATGGATTCCTATTCCATCAAGAACCTCTTGAGATGGAAGGATTTTGAATTGGTCCATGCTAAATATCTAAAGCAGTGGAATGTAGAAAAAAGGGAAAGGTTTTCCTTAGAGACTGCTGAACCATTAAGATGGTTATGTCTTATATTTTTTGGTCATGTCCTAAAAAGGGACCACTGAACCAAAATAAATGGTTAAGTCTTAAAAAATAAGACTATTAACCATGAAAACTGGCAGGTCATAGAATACATAGAATTAGTTTGGGGAAAAATAAAAATATGGACCACTGAACTGAGTGAAGGTCATGTCCCATATAATAAAAGAAAAAATAAAAGTTTGATAAAATATAGAAAAATATAATAATAATAAGTAAAAAAGTAAAATACAAAAACGTCAAATATTTTATAACTTTTTATTGGTTATCCTCAACTTGGGATGATTCCACCTATGTTGCTCTGGGGGAGGGAAGATTTTTAACAGTAGGAGTGAATAAACCATAAAAATCTATTTGAGATCAAATGCTAGCAAGGTCTAGACCTACTCAAAGCCAAGTTTGTTGAGCAGAGGCTGAACCCTATGAGAATGAGACTAGGGGAAGATAAATGGAAGTGTCAGTATTTGCCAAACAATACCACAGACTGGGGAAGTGTAAAAATTTATAGATGTGATTATTATCAGCCAATAACCCCTATAAACTTATAATTTGCACAGGTTTGGTTAAGTGCAATTTGTCCACGTTGTATAATTGTTAATATAAATGGTGATAATAGTATGACAACTATTATCCATAGTTGAATGGAAGTCCTATATCTCAGCCCAATGCTCAGCCAGTATTTCCGTCAAAATACTTGTGATGTCTCAAAATAGGGATTTGTTCCGTCATACTATCTAACCCAATCTTATCTTAGATTCCCGTTGATGGTTCTCCAGTTTGACACACAGTCAGCAGCAATCCTGACTTTGATTCTGCTTCTTCTCTGGATCTCCGCTCAGATCCTTACTCTTTTCCTTATAGAGTCTCCCAATTATCGCACACAGCAATAATATCCCTGAGAAAGAATAGAAAAATGGATGCTGATAAAGTTTACTAAGCTGATATATATACTGAGTACTCTTTACTACTTAAAACTATAATCTGAATGAAAACTATATCTATATTGGTAAATTATAGGGAATTTATAGTGGGAGGTTCAGTGCTCAACCCTCAGTTGACACGTCTCAATGAAACTGCAGCCATTGCCATTGAATCACCCTTCCTTGTCTCAGCAGCAATAGTCTTCCCCATCTTTCTAGGATTCCATCATTGGACATCCTCAAGACTTAAAATGGAAAGAGTCAGTAAACGTGTCCCTAATATTTTTCTCTTAATCCAAGAAAACTAACCATATTTGGCTAGCGACCTGCTTAGGTAATGGGACTTGTTATCCATTAAGGAAGATCACAAACCAAATGATCAATTCGCTAGTTGCAGGAAGCATCACTCGCCTCATAACTTACTACTTACATTCCTAATCATTCAGTGATGAAACCCAACAGATCCCAATCAGTACACATTATAGTTAATCACTATCAGATGCCTCTATTTCGTCAGCAAATCCACCCAAAGAGATTTAAGCATTTGTCTGGATTGATCCTCTTTAGATAAAACCAAGTGAATATCCTAAAACCCCCCAAATATAGTTACTATAAAATCAGGTTCAACCAATTTCCAATTCATCTCGCATTAGGGAATTATCCCCTAGTGATTCCTGATAATCTATCCATCTGGGAATATGGGCAAACATCCCAACACATCCTCTTTTCCTATATTCCAATGAGAAAAGGACCAGGGCTGGAGAACACCGCTTTGGACTCTTGGTCAAATACTTCATTTACTCATGAAGGGTATGATTGTCAAACTCATCACTGCTTGGGATGACCTTCAGCATGCGGCTCTCTCTTCCTCTTTCTCCTCACTACTGCCTACTCATAGTGCGGTCCCCATGATCTACTTTTGTGCTGGGCTGATCAATTTACTTGTAATGATATTTATCCCAGGATTCAGTTTTCCCCCATTAGGGCATATGACCTGCTGTCATATTCAGGATTCTTGGCCTGGCATCCTCAATTTCCTGATTTTCTCCTCATCCTCAACAAAAGATTTTTGCTGTTTATGTTTGTTTCATGGTACAATTAAGAATGATAATTTATGTATGCCCTTGTTATATTTCTTATCATAACCTCTTGGCTCATATCATTCTTAATTCTTCTCTGGAGAGCTTATCACATTAATTTTCGAGACTTATTTCTCCAAAATTGGAGCTTAATTGATTGTAAAGTGCATAAAGTTGACTATCATATAAGTCCGACATCCCCCTCTCATCCAACTCAAATGAAAATTTCAAGTCGCAGTACCAACAGCTGCTCAACAGTTATCTGATCAAGATCTTCGGCTCATCCTGCAGATGAGTCAGGCTGCATGATGGAACCTCTTCTATGTCCTTCCAGGACTCATACGCCTAATCTGGCACCAGTGGCTATTCCTTCCATTAAACTACTGGAATTGGTAACCAACCTTCTGAAACTAGCCTAGGGATCATCTAAAATGACTTGTAGCAGATCCTTCCTCTGTCGTTAATTCCAGAGTTTGATTTTTGAAACTCTTCAGGATTTGGCTCCTTTCGCAGATTCGCCAAACATCATTGTGGATGCTCCTGATGTAATGCCCTTTGCTCTTGATCATTCCTTTCTGGCTGGGCCAGACTTGCTTCCTGAGTTCCTCTTCCGATTCAGACAGTATTACAAGCCTGGTATCTTGGCCACCAAACTCACCATCGGCAACAGCATTCATTTTGAACTCCCTACGCAGAATTAAGGGTCCAGGTCACTGAGGCTTTATCCATAGCGATGAATCCTTCTGATCTTGGAACATCCTAGATCAAGATATCACCGCTTATGCTCAATTCTTTTCCAGCCAAGTTCTTCAAAGTTAAGCTACAAAGTACCAGCCTCTCCTGGTTTCCATCGCTCCTTCTGCTTCAGCTTCTAAGAAGCTTGTAGTCATCACTTGCAGGATGCCATTCACTCCTTGCATGACTATCTCATTTCTGGTGCTTCACATCAGTATCTTCTGCTGATGGCTTTAATAGGGGGCATGATTTGACAATCCCTGTCTAGTTTCCTTGTTTGCTGCCAGCCCATATGTCCAGTGTTCTTGACAAAGCCTGTTGGCAAGTGCTCAAGACCAATCTTCCAGCTCCTTTTAATATTGGGATTACTCAGGGTTATTCACTGACTGCCTCTTCCTGTACTGTTGCTTTCCTCCCCACTCTGGGTATTGCGTCTGGCTTCTACCAACATCTCATTTTCCCTTCCCCTAGTTGCTTTCTCGCAGGGATCTGCGTCTGCTCAAAGAACTTGTTTTTGTGTAGGTCTAGCCCTCGCTAGCGTCCAATCTCACATAGATTTTGATGGATTATTCACTCCTACTGCGATCTATCCTCCCTCCCCAAGAGGTGACATAGGCGGAATCATCCCCAAATCAAGGATAATTAATAAAATTATAAAAATTATAAAAATATATTGGTATTTTCTGTGCAGTTTTAAGAATCTTTTTTTATTATACTATAAATCTTAATTTTATCTTCTTTTTTTCCATGAGACTTGACCTTGTTTCAGGTCAGCGGTCCATCTTTATATGTTTTTCCCCCAAACTTGATCCTAGGTATCCTTAAACCTACCAGTTTTCTATGGTTCAGAGGTCCTTTTTTCAGACTTGACCTAAGCATTAGGACATAACTAACTTAATATATCAGCGGTCCTTAGAGAACTTTTTCTGTTATCTTTTTCATTGATCCATTGCTTCAAATACTTAGCATGAACTCAATTTACTACCCTTCCGTCCAAGAGGTTCTTGATGGAGTAGGCGTCGTTCACCATCTTGACAATAATCTCCAACAGACCTAACCACAATGCATCCAGTTTTTTCTTCTCCCAAAACCATGAATATCATAGTAGGCAACTCTTTCACCTATATGTTATTCTGATAAGGCTGGTTGGTTCTTATCGTCCATCAATTTTGCTCATATCCTTTTCTTCAAAGTCATATCAAATGCTTGTGATTGCAATTCAATCAGGATACTTGTTAATTGGTTTAAGTACTGCTCGGCACTCATACCCAATGTTGGTTCCATCACTAAATATAAAATTGGCAGCAACGCAGCCTTCCTCCCATATAACAATTCAAACGGCGTTTTTCCCATTGCTGCATGATGACTGATATTGTAAGAAAATGTCACCAAACTCAGGTACATTCCTCACGTGGAAGTTATTCCTACAACCAGCTTCCTCAGAATCGTGGCCAGAATTCCATTCACTCGTTCTACCAGTCCGTTCATCTCTGTATGGTAGGGTACAGACATGACTCCTTGGATCCCATTATCTCATTTGACCGCAGGATCACATGAGATGTGAAGTTTGTCCCATTGTTGCTCAGCAGGACCTGCGGGCATCCATGCTAGTATACTACTTGATCCAGGATGAACTTTGTGGTGCTGGTAGCGTCCACCTTTGCCAGGGCCTTTGTCTCAACCCATCTCATCAGATGGTCAACCACAACTATTATGTACTTGACTCCCCCTGTGCTCATTGGTAGTGGTCCCATCACACTGATGGACACCATATGCCAGAAAATTCAGGGTGGATCAGTCAGTATCCGGTTGTATTCTTATGTTGCTTGTGCAGCTGGCACTCCACACAATAAGCTAGATAGTTGGTGACATCATAGTTGATTGACTCCAAGTAGTAGTACTGGTGAATATGGTTGGTCATTTTTTTAGGCCCCCATGCCTTAAAACCTTATTAGTGGCTTGAATGATAGCTGCTTTTTCTGACAGCTTAAAGAATAGTAAGTGCTTCCAATTAATCATCTTAAAAACTTATCCAACCATGGTCTTGGTGTTTTCTATCGCTTTTCAAAGCGCACCTTGGATCTTCCAGGGCTCGTTCCTGATTTCTCCATTGACCATTCTCTAAAATAACTTATCCACCTGTGGGATACCATCTGGACCATTCGTAACCGTGATATGACATCTGCATTCTGTTGAGAAGCCCCCACTTAGTGAACAATCTTTTAATCATAAGCCTGTAGCTTAAGTTTATTGGGCCAGTCATCCTTCTGGTTCTCTCAAATTGTGGAGCCAAAACAACTAGGAGTGGTCCGTCACCACTTTAAAGCTCATTTCGTGGATGTATACCTGAAACTTCTTACAGACATAAATGACTGCAAGGCATTCATGCTCAGTTATGGTGTAATTCCTATCAGCGGCTGAGAGTGTCCAGCTCACATATGCCATCAGATGTTCGCCCTAAAGTTCTTCTACTTTGCTTAATACTGTGTCAATTGCCATCAACAAAGTATCAGTTTGTATAACGAAATTCTCGATCAAAATTTGGATATACAAAAAAGTGAGAATCTATCAGATATTGGTGTATCTCATAGAAGGATTCCTGTGCTTCTTCATTCAATTCAAATCCTTTCTTTAGATCCTTCAACATATGGAATAAGGGTTTGGCAATATTGGAAAAATCACAAATAAATTTTCTATAGTATTCAACCATTCCAAGGAACACTTGGATGTCTTAGACACTCTTTGGCACAGCCATCTGTTCTATAACCTCAATCTTCTAGGCTTGTGGCTGCAATTCACTAGAGTTGATTATGAATCCCAGATATTCCAACCCTTTCCTAAAAAGTGACACTTCCTCGGCTTAATCTTTAGGTTGGCTGCGGACTGTCTCTTGAATACTTCTTCCAAGTGGTGCAAATGGTCAGTAAACGTGGACTGAACACATTCTTATCATCCAAGTATACCAGGACGCAAGAAAACTTCAAGTCGCTCAGTATAGCGTCCAAGGGTCTCTAGAAAGTTTCAGGCGCATTGCATAGTCCCTGGGGCAACCTCATTGGTTGGTATAGCCCCTGCGCAGTAATTATCACTCTTTTCTTGGTCTTCTCTTGGCAAATTGATTTTCAAATACCCAATAGATCCATAGCGAATAAATACTTCGCTTCTCCCAATTGATCTAGCACATCATCAATTCTTGTTAGGGGATATGAATCATTTTTCGTAATCTTATTCAGCTTCTGGTAGTTGATTACCACCCTATTAGAGCCGTCCTTTTTCTACACAATAAGAATCTTACTCACTCAGGGACTCAACGATGGAACTAGAAGCCCATGCTTTACTAGTTTACTGGTTTCTTCTTCCACTACTGCTTCAGCTGCCTTCAACCATCGAATGGTCTCATCCTGATCAGAAAATTTTCCCCAGTATTGACCTTGTGGATCACATCTCTTGTGCATCCCAAATCATGGTCATCCTAGCCGAATACTTTCTGATACTTTTCAAACAAATTAAGCATCTCCTCTTGCTGTTCTTCCATCAGATCAGCAAGTTTCTCTTGATCAACCAATGGTTGATACTCTCAGTTACCATGGCTGGTAATCCCATCTCATTGAGGGTCCCAAAGCTTGAAGAATTTCAGTTTGGCCGTCAGTATTAGATGAACAAACGTGATGATCTGATTCTTCTTTATCTTCATTAGTTTTCATTTAAATTTGCCAGGGAACTCGAATTTCTCCATGGACTGGAATTATTATTCCAGCAGCCACCCATGGCTCTACTTTGGACTTCTTCCAGGTGCTTCCGACCTCCCCATACAGCAGCTCCAGTATCTCTAACATCAACCCCATCTCAGCTATCATCTGTGATCCAGCGGTATGGTTTTCTCATTATTAATCCTCAGTGGAATTCCCCAGTTTTCCAGGATTTCCATCAGCATTTATTGTCACTTCTGGCCAACTAGTTGATATTGAATTGGGACAAAGTTGTTGTTGTATATAAAGTTGATGAAGTTGTTTCTCTTATTCAGCGGAGCTTCTCCATCCTTCTGATAGACCAATGGTAACGTCTGACCCAATATGGTCAACGTATTATCGTCAAAGTTACATTTGACTCCATACTTCTGTAGAAATCCGTCCTGATAAGGATGTCATAGTTTTGGTTGGCCAAAACTAATTCTGGCGCAGATTTACCAAAGATCCGGATCAAAGTGGCAAAGCGCTATATGCTCCACATAAGATGGTGGTATTCAGCCCAGCTGTCCCATATTCCTTCTTGTGTTCCAGTCAGGTGAGATCTTCATCCTCTTCACCAGCTTGGTCGAGACCATGTTGATGGGAGATCCACTGTCAACAATCACCCTCACCCATACTTGATTCACTTGTATATCTATATATGTACACTCAAAGTATTGTAAGGTAGTGTTTAATGAATTTATAGCGTTATTATTAGCCAAATCAAGGGTGTGAATGATTTTTACCAATAAATCAGGAAACAATTCCTTTATCATGCTGTGGGGGATTGAAAGGCTTGCCTCTTATAATCGAACTTTGGTCAATTCATTAGGATATCTGCAGCTCAAATATTGTCTGCTTTGTCAGGTGTACGGCCGGCCAACTTCTTTGATTATCTCAGGTCCAATTCCCTTCTCCCAGATCTTGTTACTGTATTCACGTACATTTGACTACATGATACAGTTGATCCTATACATCTTCATCCACGAACAAATCACTGATGTCAATTTCATCATGCATAATATCAGGAGATCCAAGCTTCTCCGCAGCTCTAGATGGGTCCCCATATAGGCTGTGGGCCCTTTTCCCTAATCCTTTGTGGCAGCAGACTCTTTTGCTTGGACCACGTTGATTTGATCGTTCAGCTTCTTGCAAGGTACAGCAAAATATCCCTTTCCTCCGCATTGGTACCAGACCTTCTCTTTTCTAATCCATCTGAACTATTCAGGTTTATTCCCTGGAATGAGTTGTTAATACCTTTAGCACTCTCGTTTTCCTTTAAAAGATTATAATTGTGTAGTGGGTTTGATTTGAAACTTCTGTTTGGGGAATTGAAGGTTGCTCCCAAGATTTTCAAATTATCTACCATCTGAGATGTAGTAATTTCCATCACAAACATGGAAGACATCATTTGGTGCAAATTGTGGTAGGGCCAAAGGGCCACTTGTAATGTGATTCTAGCATTGAATTCATCCAGTACCTTCACTCAAACCAGGATTTTCGATTCCTGGTAGGAACAATCCACGAAGCTTGCTAAAGGTTCATCTTTATGGAACTGGATGCCCATAAGCTCCTGTTTGCACTTCAACATGCATGTTGGGCACCCAAATTCCTTCATTATGGCTGCCTTTGCCTCCACATATGACCAGCTGTCCCCCTCCAGGTGAGGCAACACTAAGTTCTGACAGTCAGTGTCTAGGCAATTCATGACCAACAACGCCTTTTGATGATCACTGTAGCCGTACATGGTCATATCAAACATTCAGAAAAATGCTGGGATGTTATCCTGATGGAATGCCGGCAATTTTAGCATTGTCTTAAATTCCTCTGAGGTATCTCTAGCCAATTCTTTAGGTTCGCCCACTCACTTACTTGTGGAGTGACTTTGGGCATCATCTCCAAAATGGCAGCAAAAGTGATCGGCATGTTTCTTGGGGTATTTACTTCCCAATTATTGTAAAAGGACTTCTTTCTTCAGCATCTCTTGCTGCATATAGCTCACAATCACATTTGTGAGTTTTATCTCTCAGCCTGCTTGATCAGTTGATCGATATCAGCACTTAATTTCTCAAATGAACACGATCTGTTTCTCACTCCATTTATATTTAATATCTCAAATTAAGTCCCCTTCTTTCTTTTTTTAAATTTAAAATTTTAAATTAATTGCGGGGAGGGCCAACAAGGGGATGGACACTTCCAAGTAAATATGAGATAAAACGAAACTTAGTAACAGGGAAGGCACCCTGAAGAGGCAATGCTCTCTCTTGTTGCCAGCGAGAACGCCACTATGGGGAGGAGGAGGGAACGTGTAAAGGGGTCGTAACCACAATTGAACATGTGTGAAGGAAAGGGTCTGAGTTGATGAACTAAACTGGGAACCAGGAGGAGACCAGCTGATGGCGACGCGGTGGGAGGTACCCAAACATCCACGCTTGAAAGTGGTCCACCAAATGAGACCGGAATCTGTGGACAGCTTCTGGGAGGGTGGGGGTGGAGCCTGTGATGGCATCCAAGACAATCATGTGGATAGTCCACATGGCAATTGCGACCACCAGAGCACGGAGGGAAGGTAGGATAGGGGAGACCATAGATAAAGCAAACATATCCCTAGACAATCTGAAGGAATATTTCTGATCCTGGCAAAGCAGACGTTGCACCTCACGCCATATCGCTTTAGAGGTAGGGCACTTCTCCAGGCGGTGGTACAGCGTTCCATTATGGCCACACATGACGCAGGATGAGTGTAAAGCATTAGAGCGCTCAGCCTTATGGTACACCCGCCTCAGGCACCGCCACACATGGGAACGGATATGAGGCTGCAATAGAGGGTGGTGTGAGTATTTCCAAATAGTCTTCTGGGTCTCAAGGGAATAAGGGATGTCCATCATGTCCAAATAGTCCACCCTGGATAGGACATGGGGACATGTGGGGATCAAGCCATCTTGAATGGGTAGCCCCTGTACCTCCTGTGTGAACTGAGGAGAGGGGCGGCCTCTCTGGGCTGTGTGTCCAAAAATATGGATTCTCCACTCAGCGCTCCGCATGGAGAGGAGGATTCATTTGAAGTGTGATTTAGTATCGTGAGGACCTGTGGCCGATGGGTGGGAAGCCAGATATTACATCAAGGAGTGAGGGTTTGACGGAATGGTAAGGCCCAGGGCGCGGGAGAAGTTGGAGTGGGCCGCGCGGGACCAGTGTTGGGAGGGGAGCGTAGGGGCGGTGACGGCCACAATCAAGGTGCCCAGGATCTTGGCAGCATGGGCTTTAAGGTTGAGCAGGCCCATGCCACCATGACTATGAGGGCCTAACATGACCTCAAGCCGCACTGGGGGTGGGCGGCCTGACCAGAGCCACCCTTGTAGAAGGGCATTCATAGATTTGCAAAAACCTGGGGAGAAGGCGATGGCGTGGGCTCCATACCAGACTTTGGAGAGGAGCTTAGAGTTGGCTAAAACAACCCTTCCTGTAAGGGAAGTAGGGTGGGTTCTGAGGGAGGCGATGCGCTTCATCACGTTTTTAGATTATGAATTTCCATTACTGCTGAGGCATACCCGCCTGCCTCCATCCACATGCCCAGATGGCGGACAAGCCCTATGGTAGGGCGTGGCGCGAAGGGGAGCACAAGTGGTCTGTGTGGGGTGATCAGGGATGGCGAGCACATGTGCAAGTAGATGTGCTGGGCTGGGCACTATTCTCTGGGGCCCAGCTGGGTTGATACCGACCAAGGAGGATGATTTCGGTTTTGGTAGCATTCCGTGCAGCATTACTTACCCAGGAATACTCCTGGATGAGAGCTTCAAGCGCGAGTGCATCTTGATTATTGGACACCCCGACCACACAATCATCTGCAAACGCCATCATCTTGACTGGGGCTTGGCCTGGTGCATGGACCCCAGTGAGGCGGGCATTCACATTTCGAAGTATTGGGTCAAGGCTGAAGTTGTATAAGAGTGGACTAAGGGGGTCCCCTTAGCGTAGGCCCCTTTGAGGGCGGACTACTTCCGTGAGGAAGCCAGGGCCACGTACTGCCATTGTTGCAGATTCCTTAAGCATCATCGCCCAGTTGATGAAGCGAGGGGGTAAGCAGAAGTGGTGGATGCAGGCCCTGAGGTATTTCCAGTTTACTCTATCATATGCCTTCTGTTGGTACAAGAATACTAGTGCCCCAGAGGCTGTGGACTGGCTTGCGTTAGCCACAGAGTGCACATTGTCCCAAATTGACCTTCTGGGTATAAAACTGAATTGTTCTGGGGAGATGGTGGCAGAGGCTATGATCCCTAGACGGTTAGCCATATTTTAGTTAAAATTTTTGTATCCGTGTTAGTTAGAGAAATGGGGCGCCAGTTGGCTAGGTCTAGCTTATCCCTTTCTTAAAGAGTGTGATGGTGAAGGCCTCTTGCCCTCCTGGTAGAAGGCGCGTATCCAGAAGGCTCTGGTTAAGTGAGGCAATCAACAGTGGGGATATAAATATGAAGTACTTCTTATAGAACTCATACAGAATGCCAACAGGGCCTGGGCATTTCCGTTTTGGTGCACCGCGGACAGCAGACCAGAGTTCAATTGGAGTAATCAAATTCATTAACTCTGGGTATTGGGAAACGGTGCGGATGTGAGCGCTATTAGGAAATTTCGCCATTTTGGCTGGCTGAATTGGATTAGATTGGTACAATTTGGAGTAATATCTTTGTATTTTGATCGCCACTTCAGCTGGCATATCTGCAATGGAATCGTCTGACCTTTGCACCTGTGTGCAGGCCATGCTCTGGCGTGGTGCAAAGAATTTTTTTAAAAAAATAAGTGGAGCATGTGACACCCTCTGTAATGTGTTTGGCCCTGTACTGAACACAAACTCAATGTTTGCGTTATCTTTAAAGTGCATTGAGGTGGGAGGCTGCTTCTGCCCATTTTTGGCCCCAAGCTGGGCTGTAGCCTGTGGCTGGGATTTTGGACTCCAGGTGTGCCAACTCTGCCAGAGTGCGTGAGATGACGGATAATGTTGCTCATGAGCATCAGGAGGAGAGATGGCGAGCATGGTGGATGGTATCCACTTTGAAGGCTGACCATGTGGAAGTTGAGTTTGCGCAAAATGGTGTAATAAACTCTTTTGTAAAAGTCGCTGATTCCACCCATGTGGAAAATCCTGGCAACGCGAGTTCAGGTGGGCGGAGTTTGCACCAATGCGGAACCTTAGCCACTGTGACAGGTAAGTGGAAGGTTATTGAGACCAGCCGGTGGTTGGAGAAATCAATTTTTGATTTGTGGAAGTGGGAAATATGGTATCAAAATTTCACTGGCGCGAGGATAAGGTCAATGCGGGACATGGACCATAATTGGCCATTGTGGATGTGGGGGCGCATCATGTTTTTGAGCAGCGGAGCTTGCCACATCAGCGGATCTATCAACCCAAGGGTGGCCTTTAGAATGCAAAGTTCTACATGGCCCTGGGGGGCATGGGAGGAGGAGGGCCAACGGTCTGTGGATTTGTTTAACCAACAGTTCATGTCGCCAACTACAAAAGGGTCAGGGGGTAACAGAAGGGATTTGACCGATGAGAAAAATTCTGATGTTCTCATGCACAGGTAAGGGCATAAATGTTGATAATAGCGTGCACCACGTGAGCCCACAAAAATGTGATAACAAGGACTTGGCCATTGAGGAAGGATTCTGATGATAAAAATTTAGAAAAAATTGTTTTTCTTAACAAGCACCCCCACAGTGCTCAGACTAAAAGGATAGGGAAGGGAGGAGCATTGTTTTCCAAGTATCCTCGGAACCTCGCCAACAGTGGGACTCCTGGATGGCCAAGATGTCCACGGGTAAATTTTTTGTAAAAACTCAGTTTCCTAGCCCAGGATGGCGAGGACTTGAGTCTGGCAATATTCAACATCCCTAGAGCAAAGGTTTCCCCCATCGCACCTTAGGTGTGAGGGGGTGGGTACCCTGGCCCATCAGCCTCATCTGGATCCCCATGGGCATTTACAGTGGCACGGGTGTTTGCAGCAATGCTATTGGAAGATTTGTTAATTTTAGCAGACAGGTTTGCATTGGCTTTTGCCTTTGCTTTTGGTTTCCCCGCTGTCAAACGAATTTTTTGTGGTGCGGACAAGTTTGGTGCACCAACGTTTGGGTCAAAAAAATTTTCAGGTAGATTGGAGACCAAATCAGTTCCAATTAGGGCTTGGTTGTAAATGTTGGGTGAGATTAAGTCGCCCATTGGATCCTCAGATTGGGTGGCCCAATCGGCTTGGGCATCCCAATCTGATTGGTTGAGGGATTTCCAAGATGCTTCCGCTGAAAAGGTTTCAATGTCCTCCTGGCATTGGGAGTGTGGGATAGCGGAGGCGACCTTGGCTGCTTCCTTGGCCGCGGCTCTGCGGGCCTGTTTGGCCTTCTTTCACTCTTAAGGTGAGACAGGCTTTACTAATAAGTAGCAGCCCTGTGCTCCCCACGGGAAGGCCTCTTTGGTACTGATAGTTGGTTCATAGTGAGCCTCCCTGTTGGTCATGGCCGCCGAGGGGTGCTCTTGGAATGTGATGCTCTCCTTGGTGGGGCATGTATGTGCCTTATGGCCAAACGCGTCACAGTGGGTGCAGATGGGGGGTGCGCTGTCTACAGTTACCTGGAAAGGGTGGGTGGTATGCCCTTCAATTTTAATAAAAGTGGAGTGCAGGATCTGAGTTAGGTCCTTCGCAATCTCCTTAGTTGGGGTCAGAACTGCAATGGCTTTGCTGGAACACAGGTGTGGCATCAGCATAAAGCGTTGCATCTCAAATGATTGTATTTCGCCATATACAATGAGTCCAGCTTTCAGATGCTGCTCCAGAACGGCACGTTTGACTGTAGTGGGCAAAAAGTCAAACGTGAGGAAAATTTGGTTGGATTTTGTCCATCTGGTGCGCTTGGTTCTAATGACCTGCTGCCCTTTGGGGAGCTTGATCACTACACACACTGCAGCAGCTTCGTCTGCTGCCTCCTTGTTTTTGAAACTGAGATCCAGCCAACCACGTGACATGGAGTGAGGTGTGATGTACACCGCAGTCAGGAAATGAGTGTGCACATCCCCACAAAATTTTTCCCATAACACTGTTTGTTGAATATCCAGGAACAACCAGACTCTATATTCCACCGATGAGAGTGGTTGAGAGTGCAGCGTGTTGATGTACTGGTTAAATTGTGCCTGCCAAGCGAGGATTTTTGGGAAAATAGTAACCGCCAGTTTTTTATTTTTATCTAATCCGCCAGTTTCTCTGGGGCATTTCCGAACATTGGAGGTCGTGGGCCTACCACCTGTGCCTCTTACCTTACTTGCCCAACTGCTCCCTGACATGGGCGCAGACTAATCTCCTCTGTGAAATTATCAACTAAATTTAGACTTGAATTGAATAAGTTGCAAAAGTGATTGCAACGAGAGAGAAAAGTTCCCCTTCTTTCTTTTTTAAGTAAGTTACTTTTCCACGTAACTTGTTCCCAAAACTTGTGACATTATTGATCCCTTCCTCCATCTTGGTGACTCGTTCTTCCAAGGCTGCAAATCTTTGATGAATTGCTTAGTTTAGGGCATTCTGATTAACAGTGTATAACTCAGTCCATAGTTTTCTTAACTCATCTTTATACAACATCCTTCTAAGTTCTTCTACTCAACTACACCCCTATAATGAGCACATAATTGTAAAAATTTATAGGTTCTGAGTATTATCAGCCAATAACTCCTATAAACTTAATACATGCACAGGTTGGTTTCTTGTGCAATTCATCTGCATTGTACTGTTGTTGATATAATTGGCTGATATAAGTATAATGACTATTATCTGTATTTTATTTTATTTAACCGAGGCAAGCTGACCAGGGGACAGGCATTACTGAAAGAAAGAAACGACATGAAACCTGAACAGGGTCAACTCTGTTGAAGAAAGTTTTTCCACCTCCAGATCGGGACTCAAATTTCTCTGGTTACGTCATGGTTAAGGTTTTCGTGTTATTAGACCTACTAACCGCCAATAGCTTCCTTTGGCTGGCACCCCGATTGATGTGTGAAGGGCGGGAATTGAACCTGCAACCTTCAGGTTGGTAGCCGTACGCCCTTACTGACTCGCCTTCCACCCCCTATGACTATTATCTGTAGTTGAATGGAATTCTTAGATCTTGGCCCAACGCTCAGCCAGTATTTCCGCTCAAAATATTTGTGATGTCTCAAAATAGGGATTCATTTCACCATAATGTAAGACCCAATTTTCTCTGAGATTCCCTGGTGACAGTTTCTTCATTCCAACACACAGTCGGCAGCAATCCCTGATTTGTTTTCACTTCTTCTCTGGATCCCCGCTCAGATCCTTACTCTTTCCTTAAAGAGTCTGCTAATTATTGCACACAGCAAAAATATCCCTGAGAAGGAATAGAACAAATGAAAGCTGATAAAGTTTTCTACTTAAAACTATATATTAGATAAAAACCTCCCTTTTTATTATTAGTGAATTCTAAGGAATTTATAGTGGGGGATTCAGCGCTCAACCCTCAGTTGACACCTATTTGATGAAAGGGCAGCCTTTGCTGTTGAATCAACCATCCTTGTCTCAGCAGCGATGGTCTTACCCATCCTGGCTAGGATTCCATCATGGGACATCCTCAAGACCTAAAAATGGAAAAAGTCAGAAAATGTGTCCCTAATGTTTTCCTCTCAATCCAAGTGAACCAACCATATTTGGCAAGCGACTTGCTTAGGTAAGGGGACTTATTACCCATTAAGGCAGGTCACAAACCAACTGATTGACTGCTAGTTTCAGGTGGCATCACTCGCCTCACAACTTACTCATTACATTCCAATCAGTTGGTGATAAAACCTGACCAATCCCAATTGGTACACCTGATACTTAATCCTTATCAGATGCCCCTATTTCGTCAGCAACTTTGCCCAACGAGATTTTTAGCATTCGTCCAGATCAATCCTCGACAGATTTGACCAGGAAAATATCCTAAAATCCCCTGAACATAATTAACCCAAAATCAGGGTCAACCTGTTTCAATTTACCTCACATTAGGGAGCTATTCCCTAGAGATTAAAGGTAATCTAGACGGCTGGGAATATGGGGAAAATCCCAACAAAAGAGAAGCAACAGAAAAAGAAAAGGAGGTAAGCAAACAACCCTGAGCAATCATGATATGGCACTGGAGATGGAAGATTGGACTTGAGCAATTGCTGACAGCTTTGTCAAATACATTGGACATGTGAGCCAGCATCATGCAAGGGATACTAGGAGGTGGTTGCTGAATCATGCCCCCAAATAGAGCCATAAGAGGGAGGTACCAATAGGAAGCACCAGATACGAGGTAGTCATGCAAGGAACGGACAGCATCCTGAAGATAATGACTATGAGCTTCTTGGATTCTAAAAAAGATTTAGTGATGGAATTTGGGGGAGGCTGGAAGCTTTGTGGCACAACTTTGATGAACTTGGCCTGCGAAATGAAGGGCATAGGCTGCAATGTCTTAATCTAAGATTCTTGTGAGATTGGAGGGGTTCAGATCTATGGAAAGAGCCCCACTCACTTTAGTCCTCAATTCTGTGTAGGGGATCTCAAAGTGCTCACTATTTCTGATGGCCAGCTTTTTTGAATACACAGATGGTTTATAAAATTGACCAAGTCAAAAAAGGAACTATGGAAGCAAGTCAGATCTGGCACATAAAAACTGATCAATATCAGATTGTATTGCTTCAAGAGTATTGATGATAATAGTAGGAGTATCTGCAAAAGGAGTCAAATCTGGATAATATCAAAGCCTAATTTGGGAATTGATTACAGAGGAAAAATTTGCCGCAAGTTGTTCAAGATGATCACTTCTCTGGTTTCATCATGGTCAGATACTGTTTCCAGTAGTACTGCGGAAAGACTACCTATGGGTGCTTGACTGGGAGTATGGGTCCTAGGGGAACCATAGAAGATTATACTTCTTCGCGCAGAACAACTCATCAAGTGGAAGAGCCAAGCATCTTTATCAGACAGACTGTTGAAATATTGCTGGTACTAAGAAACCATATTTGACATATGAGTTGGATGAGGGGAGGGATGCCAGACTTTTTTAATAGTTGACATTAATTACTTTAGTAACGATTAAGCTCTAATTTTGGATAAATTAATCTAAAAATTAATGGTATAAGCTCTTTAAAAAACATAAGAATGATATGGGCAGAAGAGTTATTAAGAGATGATAACAAGAAATAATTTAATTGATCATTATTAATTTTGTCATGAGACAGACATCAACAGTTGTAACCTCCTGTTAAGGACAAGGAGGAAGATTAGGAAATCAAGGATTCTGGACTAAGATCCTGAAAGAACAGTGGGTCATATGTCCTGAGTGGGGGAACCAGCTTTCTAGGACTACAATCGTCACAAGTAAATTGATTATCCTGGCACAACAGTGGGTTGTGAGAACCATGCTCTGAGGAGGTGGTAGTAAGGAGGAAAAGGAAGAGAACCGCACACCAAAGGCTGTACTGAGCAGCGTTGAGTTCAGATCAGCTGTGCTCCTCTAGAAACCATGAAATATTTGACCTGGTCCAAGGTTGCATTTCCCTGTCCCTATCCTATTCTCTCTGGAAATCTAGGCAAGAGGGGGATGTGTTGGAGTTTTTTCCCACCTTTCCAGCCTCCTAGGTTATCTGTGGATTGTTTAGGGGATAATTCCCGTTAGCAAGTAATTGGATATTGGTTGACCTCAATTTTGCTTTAATAATGTTTGGGGGATTTTAGGTAATTCTCCAGGATCAGATCCGTCAGGGATCCAGGTGAATGCTTGAGATCTTGTCGGGCAGAGTTGCCAACAAAATGGGGGCATCTGATAGTTGATTGATAATTAACTATCAGGTATATGTATTGGGATCAGTTGGGTTTCATCAACAACTGATTTGGGAAATTTAGTACCAGTTGCAAGGTGAGTGATGCCGCTTGCAACTAGCAAATCAATCAGTTGGTTTGTCCTCTGCCATAATGGTTAAAGAGTCCCATTACCTAAGCATGTTGTTAGCCAAATATGGTCAGTTTTCTGTAATTGTGCGGAAAATGTTAGAGTCATGTTTTCTGGATTTTTCCATTTTAGGTCTCGAGGAAACCAATGGAGGAATCCTAACCAGATGGAGAAGACCATCATCAGTGAGATGTTGGGGGTAAATTTAACAGCAACGGCTGCCATTTCATGGCTGAGGCGCCAACTGAGGAGTTGGGAGTCAAATTTCCTCTATAAAATTCCCTAATAATTCACATCAGTAGAAATTTCCAAATATTAACCAAAGCAAAGCTCAATATTAGTTATGAGTTTTATTCGTCTTCAGTAAATTATTGTTTTTGTATACAACAATTGGTGACTCTTTTGTTGTATAAAGAGTAAGGATTGAGGATCCTTTTGAAGAGAAGCTGAGCTTAGACGGGAATCTCCACAGACTCAGCATGATGAGAAGAAAGGCCATAAACCTCTGAATCTGAGAGTTGATCAAGTTAGGCGAATTATGGAAGAAGTCCCTATTGGTTGACATTAACAGTAAATCAGGTCTAGCGTTGGACCATATCAGGTTTATCTATTCAACTACAAATAATAGCCATTATACTACTATCAATCAAATATCAACTACTTATCAAACAACTCGAATTGTGCACATATAGAACCTGTGCAGTTAACAGTTTGGAGCTATCTTCAGTGAAGAGCCTAGGATCGCAACATTTGATATTCATGAGAAGAGTAGCCCACTCCCATTTTAACCGATGTAATAGCTTTATTTCAAAAAATATAAGGAAATTTGTTGCCATTGATAACCACAATTTAGGGTGCACTTGGATGTGGTCCATCGATTAAACACTGGGGATCATCCACATCAGGTCTCAGCTGATCCGCTGATATAGGGCAGCTGAGGACTTGGTGACAGAAGAGATTGAAAATTGCTGGAGCAAGGGATGCTCAAATCTATCAAATAGTCCATGGGCTTCACCCGTTCTGATTGTCAAAAAGAGGACAGCACCAACCGGGCAGTAATAGACTACCAGAAGTTCAACAGTATCACCAAGAAGGACTTGTATCCTCTACTGCAGATTGATGATGCTTTGGATTGGTTGGGGGAGCTTTGTATTTCTTGGTGATGGATTTGATATTTGGGATATTGGCAAATTGAGTTGCCTGCGGTGGAACAGGAGAAATGCGCCATTATCACGTCCAAAGGGCTTTTCCAACCGACTCATATGCCTCAAGTGCTGTGTAACGCCTTACTACATTCCAACGGTAAATGGACACTTTCCTTGGCAACTTGAAGCTTTCATGTGTTCTTGTTTACCTCAACAATAACAATGTCCTCTCACGGACTTTTTGGAATATCATAACTATTTGGAGGAGGTATTCCTCCAGCTTTCATCAGCCAACTTCAGGATAAAACCCTTTAAATTAGACTTCTTCAAAATACAGCTGGAGTACCTAGGGTTTGTTTTTGAAGCAACAGGGCTTAAACCTCAACTGGCAAAGGTAAAAGCTATTTGGAAAATGACATTGCTGACCAGTAAACGGGACAAACAAGTATACCTGGGGATGGTGGGCTGCTAGAACGCTTCATCCCTAACTTCAGTTGTATCAGGGACCATTATTTGAGATGCTGAAGAAGAATACTGTGTATAATGGACTGAATGCTAGCTGTGCTCCTTTGAAACCTTTTTGACGGCGTTGATAAGTGCGCTGGTGCTATGCTATCTGAATTTTGATAAAAAAGTCATTGTCCAGATGGATGCTTCCCTTTCCGCCGTTGGGCGGTCCTATCACAAAAAGATGATGAGTGGGAGGAGCACCCCGTTGCATACTTCATTCAGAGCCTGATTTGCCATAAGCGTTATTATACCATGATTGAGCGAGAGTGCTTAGAAGTAATATATACATATAAGCAATTTTGGGTGTATTTTCATGGAGTGAAGTTTATTGTCATAATGGGATCATGCTTTGTTACGCTGGTTGCAGAATCTCAAGGAGCCTGAAGGGCGAATAGCCCACTGGGCCCTCAAAATATAGAATTATTACTTTGAGATCATCCAATGACCTGGAGCAAAATACCAGAAAGCCAATTGCTTGTCAAGGCTACCAATGGTTGCCTTTACAATGGATCTGAGCGATGTGATGTATGATAAAATGCTCAGTGAGAAATATGATGAAGAACCGCCTCAAGTTATAAAGGTGCTAAATGTAATGCAAACCAATACTTTTCAGTGGGATGGGTAGTTTTACAAAATGGATTGGAGACTCTATGGTGAACTTCCTGAAACCCTTGGCATGACCTAGCATTATTATGAGCACACATAAGGCATTCAGACATGGTGGCATACTCAAGACGTTTAAGTTGCTGCGCCTTCAGTATTATTGGGAAAGCATATATCTTGACGTGCTTGAAACCATTTCCTGCCTCCACCAGTGCCAAGTGGCTAGCCGTTCCACCAGAAGACTTCATACCTGTGAGTGAGACCACATTTTTCTTGGAATACAGTTTCCATTGATGTCGTTAGCCCTCTGCCAACAGGAGCTAACAGGTCCAAATACATTCTGGTGGTGATCAACCACGTGACCAGGTGGGTTGAAGCATGGGCAATACGGGATTTGGGGGCAGTCACAGTGGTTAAACTATAATAAAATGTATTATCAAGCGACATTGCTGCCATTAGTTCACTCCTTACCAATATCAAACTAACTTCACCTCCCACATCTTTCCAAAGCTGAATAAGCTTATGGATATCATAGGGTTTTGATGACCACATAACACCCCGAGTCTAATGGGATGGTTGAGCGAGTTAATGGGACTTTTATGAATATACTCCATAAACTGGTAGTGGATTGACCTTCAGATTAAAATCCCTCCTTTCCACCGCAGTTTTTGCATACAACATTAGCTAACGTTCTGCCATTATGAAGAGTCCATTTCAATTACTATATTGATGACATATGCTCTTCTGGCCCTGCTCTATGCTTGCATAGAATTACTGGCAGAATGGATTTACAATGTTACTTAATAAAACTAGCAGACACATTGATCAAGTTGCAGACTGAAGCGTACTCCTTCAGCCTGGGTAAAAAGATAAGGAAGCAGGTTTCTAATTGGGAATGGTGTATCTGGCTAGCTCAGACTAAAGATGGAGAGCTGGTTCTATTTCATGACTAGCACGGGTTCAGCTGGAAGCACAAATTGGCCAGCATCTGGATTAGTCGTTTGAAACTACTGAGAAAACAGGTGTCAACGCCTATTTATCAGAGACCCTGCAAGCTGTTAGATTATTAACTGAATGAATGCAAAGTTTCTTTGGGCGAATAAACAATAGGAGACTTATTTTCCAGTCAAATGGTGGTAATATCAAGATTCAGATATGAATGGACAATAAGTCCTAAATAGCTACGGCGGAACGGCTTGAATCCGCCAACCATGATTATCAGGTACAATTATTTGAGCGCCTTGGGATGAGGTGATTTTGAGTCAAGAAGGATGATTACTGGATCGCCTCAAAATAAGGCAATAAGGCGATGTTGACATGATGAATATTTTGTAGATTGCCTTAAACTAAGGCAATAGGGAATTTAAGAATAGCATACTCTTCCAGAGCCAATGAAAAGATGGCAGAACTGGATAGCCTAAGCCAAAAGAGCGGTATTGACCAAAGTCACTGATATATAAGCAAGATGAGACGATTAAAGGAGCAAGATTGTTAGTAGAGAAGTGAGAACGGAGCAGAGAGTATCTTCTGATAGATATCAAGTTTAATAAAGAAGTGTCATCGGAGCTATTGCTCTATATTTTTTTTGTATCACTAACTGTGTACTGAGGACTGGCGATCTCCATATCATCCATCCAATTTCTCAGTGGGTTCACCATGTGTAAGCTCTTCCAGCATATAGTAAGTATATCGCCAACCTATAATAATATTAAAATTGGTAAAGACGTTGGTAGAGAAAACCTGGAATTAAATTTCCCAAAATTCTGAGAATTTAGTGGTATTTGCAAGATTATCACTTCCCTTTAGTGCGTTTCCTGTTTTTACTTAGTTGCTAAGCCCTCGTCCAGGTAATTCTCCTCTGCCCTGTGTCTATCAGAGCTATATTTTCTCTTTGACGCTTCCTTTCCCATTTAAATATCAACTCAGCGTGAATGGTGCAAGCAAATAGGTCAAACATAATATTTTTTATCATTGAAGTGGGATTAAGTACAGAAAAGATCATACATGAGAGTCTTTGCTCCCCAAGAGTAGGTGAGAAGGGCCTTGGAGACAGTGTTCGCCTAAGCAGGGTCAAAATAAAATGGCATCACTCTTGCAGGTTTTGTAAGGTTGGGATGAGTAGAGGCAAGTTCTAACTTGGTGCTGTAGCCACAAAACCTTCTGTATGAGTAGGTACATATATTATTTGCTTGGACCAGGGTCATCTGACTTTCACTTGTGCGGCAACAAAAATTTCTTCATTCAAGTTGGGGCCTAAGCGGGTGGACACCATTGAAGAGAGGATGTCAGGTAACAGGTTTTGGAGGAAAATCCTGGTTGGTTGAGAGGAGGTGACTTTGGCTACTTTGGTGAGGAGCAAAAACTTGGGCATATTTTATAATGGACATATGCTTTGAAATGGCGACAGAAGAGCGGACCAGGAGGCGTCTTGTGATTCAATAGACATGGGGGCTCGTTCCACAAGTTTTAATAATTTTGTCCAGTGAGGCTGGGAGGGCTTACTGAGTATTCAGGATATTCATGAACCAGCTGGAGAGTTTCATGGCAAAGCAGCTACTATCTGGGCAATCTACAGTGATGCCACAGTAGTTCCTCCTGATACTGTCTTTAACTGGTCTTAGAGTCTTTTTCCAGCTAAAGTTTCATGTACTACGCTAATTTCCTCTGAAGAAAGGGCCTGGAAGTATTTTTTATATAAGCTGGAATTGCTGCATGGTCTGGTGTTTTAGTTGTGGGAAGGGAAAAGCCCTTTGGATTCTAGGAGCAGAAACATGATAAAGAAGATAACCATGAGGATGATGGTAGTGTTAATGCAAAGCAGATGAGGCCTCCCACATGGTTACTCCATATGTCCAGCATCATACGAAGTAGGTTGTATGAACTTTGTCTAATGTGATGGATGGGTTCCCTCCACATTGCAACAAAACAATTTGGGAGCAATACCCAAGTGACTGTCCATATATTTGATAGTGCACTGGAGAGAAGGTCTCTATTTTGATGGATGTTGGTAAATATGGCAAATAAAATCTGAAAGTGGTGAGCACTATGCTAACAGTAAGCAGCAGGGTATGTCCGCTGGAGAGGGAGAACAAGGCTGCAAGGGCTTTGACCAGTCTAATGTGTTGTCATTCTTAGTCAAAATAATTAATCCTAATAAATGTACCTTATGGTTCTCAATAAATCTTGAAAGTGTATTATAATTATTATATTTATTGAATATCTTAGAAGACAAAGCTAAGTTAATTTATGTTCATTATAAGTTTTTTTAGGTTATAAAGGCTTGCCTCCACTGTGCTCAACGTGTGGTTTGGGGGCAAGTTTGGTAAAATCCAGTATTTTTAAAATATTGCTTGCCTCTCTGGACCATGTTTTGATGCCAGGTGACTTCTCAAGGCGTCAAATAGACCTTATTGTGGTCGAATTTTTATTTGATTTTGTATTGATTTTGAGTCAATCAACTTTTGGCAGAATTTAATTATTTAAAATCTCTCAAAACAACAATTTAAATTCGCAAATCCTCTGCTCTCTGAATTTCTGCCACTGGCTTGTATTCCTGCAAAGGAGTATCAAGGCAATGTGGCATTAGGTAACGCTTGGGCTGTCACAGTAGTGAGTCAAAGCCAATTGCATTATACTAGTATAGTGACAGGTTCAGCTAATCCAACAGAAGAAAATCCTTAAGATCATAATGAGACGTTTTATTTAGATTGAAAAGAACGCCCGCAAAATGCAAGCAAAAAAACTGATAGAGCTATATTATAGATCCTCTTATGATTGGGGTAAACTTATATATTTAACGTCAGTAAAACGAGATGCATGAGGGGAAACGAGCATAAGGACAGCGTAAACTCTAACTGCACTATCATATTAATAAACTATCAATCTGATAAACAGTTAATCATAAACAATTGATTCATGATTACACTGATTTGAGTCATACCAAGCTATTGCATGATAGTTGCTTAAAATCTATTCATAAAAAATGCAAATCTATAATTTGGATAAAATTAGATTGTGACATTTTCACTCACCTGATGAAGGAAATGGCTGGCACCAACGGAGGTTAAAGGGAATGAGGTATAGCTGAAAGTACATTATCAGGTTCTGGGACCGTTAACAGGGTGTTCTTTTGTGGCCCAGGGTCTTTTGTGACAGGGGCCAGCGGGATTGCACTAATGAATGTAAACATTAACTAGTCATAAGAGATGGGAGGTTCAACAAAAAAGAGTGCGTATTGAGGCACAGGAGGGGGATGACGTTATGAATGTGTGCATACTTACTATTGACAGCATCAAAGGTGTAAATTCAATGGACACCTTGGCAACATGCCTATTTAAATGTTGTTTTTTGGTGGGGATGGAAACAAAAGGTCTTATAATAGTGTAACAAGCTGAAGACCTTTTACATCATCTTAATATTGGGATAGATTTACAAAGCTTAAAAAGCAAAACCATAAGATCAGTATGCAACGTTCTATAAAAGCCAAAAAAATGCCCGCGTAAAGAAAGCAAAAAAGAAGATGGAATTATAAAAAAATATTTTCTTAAAATAAGGGGGTTGCTTATATACCAAATATTGTCAATATGGGATGTATGAGAGGGGAAACATGACTAAGGTGGAAGAAATCACAACTGTGCTATAATATTGACATAAGGGATTGTTAAAGTTGTGCTTAACTTATGGTCCAGAATTATAACCAACAGAAATTCCGCTTAGCTCAGAAAGGTAGGTGCTCAAAAATAAGTTTCATTTAAAATTAAATTCCATGATTTAGTTAGCTGGATTGTGACAAACACCAACCCTACAGTTTTGAGGGATGCATATAGTTAAACGATGAAACATAAAGATATGGGTAAAAGAATATTGGCGCTTTGGCGAGGCAAATTTAAACTTATCAAAGGTCAGCTGAAGTTTTCTATTTACTCAAATTGGACTGCTTTTTTAGGAAATTAAATATACTTCTGCTATCCTAATAATATTATTGTGAAATAAGCAGTAATAATTAATCATTCGAGGAACACTTAAATGTCTCACTAACTATTTGTCCAGGGCACCTCCTCAATTGCTTCACTCTTTGCCATATGGAACTATAATTTATGCTTTTCAGTAAAAAGACCCAAATATACTAGTTGTTTTATAGTAAGTATACTTTTATTACTTTATTTTAGATCTTTCTTGGCGAGTTTAGAATGTACTTTAATAATTGGGTGAAGCTTATTTGAATTTTTTAAGAAAATTTTATAATATAAAAAACTTAAACTAAGAAGTTCTTTAAATTTCCCTATATAACGTCCATAACGCGCTGGAAGGTTGCAGGGACGTTGCACAATCCTAATGGGATCTTATTGAGTTGATAAATCCCATAACTAATCATGGCGCAGTTCTTCTGTTCTATTTTTGCCATATTTTTTATCTAAGATACTGAATATCAAATTTATGGCCAAAAAATATAACACGCCGCCCAGGAAGTCCATCACATTGTTATTCATGGTAACAGATCGTAGCCATTAAGGTAATACTAGTGAGCATCCTATTAATTATTACCATGCAATATAATGTACTTCTTTTAAAAGTTTTTACAAGGAAGTCCTGAAGGGTTCATGGTGGTACTAACATCCCTTTTTGTGCAATAAGTTAATTCCCTTATTTATCGCTTCTTTGCCCGCCTTTGCTCGCCTAACAGGACAAACGCAAATGGGTGTATAAGACCTATATCAATATTATGTATCACATCCTGTGCGAAACAAATTTGAATTAATTACCAAAGACTACTTTGTATTATCTCAAAACAGAGCCAGGGCAAGGTTTTATTATTCAGTTTACTAAAGTCATTTTTTGAGGCAAGATGGAATTTTAGTATGTGACATTATTCAGCTTAATTGATTATATTACCAACTGTTTGTCCACTAGTGGACGAAGACCACTAGATGTAGGAGTTATCATTTTGTATAACAGCTATTATTGGCAATTATCCTTAACAAATATTAACCTAATCCGCCAGGGTTTGATCCCAACTGTTTAATAATGTTTCATCTGTGGATGAACTTGGCATTAAACAAGTGATTAAGTTATTGACTTTATTATTGATAATCTAATTATCTTGTAAAAGTAAATCAGAGTTTGTCATTTTTTGAAAAAGGGATTATTTGCTAGGCGGTTGATAACTCCTCTGATAGCAACTTGTGAGTTAACCTTTTAGGTAACGTGGCCTGCTTTTTATGGGTAAAAGACCAATTACAAGCAGTTTGCTAACCTAATAAGGGTAATATGTTGGGTTGAGTGAAAGAGTTGTGACACATTATAAGATTTAATCTAGAAGAGGTCACATTTCTAATTGGCGGCGGACTCTGACTAGATGGATGAGGAATATCATCATTGCCTGTGAATTTGGATGGTAAACTTCTCAGCGACAGACGCTGTTTCCAATTGAGACGCCAACAAAAGAGTTAGGCGACAATTTTACCTATAAGATTCTTGTTTAACAAAGAAAGCAGACTTGAAGATACATAGAAACTTAATATATATAATAGTTCAGACTAACATACACTTAGTATATATTTTACTCATGGGACTAGAATTTAAGGATAGGATATCCTTTGTATACTTTATTGCTATCATGATCTCCACGGGCTCATGTGTCAAGATAAAAACAGAGAACCTCTGAGCCTAATAAAGGCTAAGTTCTACCAGAAGTTTTAGTCATAGGGAGAAGTTCCCTTGTTTTCCATAAATACCTTTAAGGATTAAAAAAAGCTTTAGAACCAGTCTAGCGCTGTACTATATACTCAACTTGACCTTGAGAAGCTTAATTAGGAAGATAGTCTTCTTGCTATTGCCAACATATTTAGTTACTAACAATCTATTACAAAGCACATAAGAACCTGTGCAGTAGACTGGAAATCTAAAGCGAGCCACAAAGCCAGAAATCTCATTTAATACTCAGTACTAAGAGTAACCAGTTCTAAAAAGTTTACAACTGGTGCTCACTACAGGGGGAGTTAAGTTTCATGCCAAATTAAACTAAAGAAAATATCATCAATGTTATACAAGTGAGCTTATGAAGCTTTGTACTAAATTTAAAGATAGTTAGTAATAACACACTGAACTTGACATCACAAGTTGATCACGCTTCTGTGGAGGAGCGTGTGACAAAAGCTGAGGAGGATACTGACCAAGTTGGAAAAAGCTAATAATGATCTTTACGGAAAGTTCACCTCTTTGAAACAAAAAAGACTGAATTGATCAAAAAGATATTATTCCAAAAAACTGAATGAGAAGCAGATAGGGAATGCTTCCTTTGGATTCATTAATACATGATGTGAATGGTAGAAGGCTTTAAATACAAAAAAATCACAAGTGTGACTGTTCCCAGATAAAGGAGGATGAAGCCAACAAAAGACGCACAAAATTTCATTTAGTAAAGGACAAATAATGAGGAATATGCATGGATCTTTTGCTTCAATTTTCGAGATGACTCATGAATTACATCTATTGTTATTCAGGTTGTCAGGCAGGAATCCCCCACAAGTGGAGTAATGGAAATATTTCATATTATGCTGAAATTACCCACATAACATTGGGATAACGCATTTGCGCTTTTCCATATTTTTGGAATGACAATGTTTGGATATGTGAACTGACAAAAAAGCTTTAAATGCAATGAACTTCTTAGACACCAATTGTTAAAATATGGTGTTGCCCTATCTCAACAGGGACAATTGGACTTACAATGACGCCAAAGAAGCAAATATGACTTAGTTTGGTAGTCCTACGCAGATGGCTAGTAAACAAGAATTTATTGTAATTAAATTTGAGAAGGATGAAACACTATCAGTTTCACCAACTGATTTTACCTGGAATTGCGAATCCAAGCTGGTGTGAAAGTATTATCAAACTTTGATGCATGCATACCAAATCAATCGGTGCTTCACCCTACAAAGATTTGCAATATACTAATCATCGGCGTTGGTAAACCAGACTTCCACATTTCAGATGATGGAATATCTCAAGATGTTGGAAGCAACGTTCAAACCATATAATTAAACCTTTAAGGCCATAAATACCAGAACTCAGAACACAGCGATTTTTGCTGAGCCCAAAAATGAGCAAAAGAATAAAATCTCACTGGGAAACAAACCTGAAGGGCAGAAACAAGCGTTTAAAGCTCCAACTGCAACCACCATGTAAAAATCCTGGCCATGTAGTCGCTTAATGCTGGTATAAGAATTCTAAAGAGCAAGCTACACTGATGCAGGCTAAAGGAAAGGAAACCGTTTAAGAGTTGGGAAAAGGATCAATAGTATAGATACAGAACAATCCAGCACTGCATTAAACCTGCTTCCCTGATATACTTAAAGATGAACTTAAGCTTTTGATTTATATTCAGGTGAAGACACACCTAATTCGCTCTAACTGGTGGTTAATTTGGATGTGAACACAAATACATAATCAAAGACAATGGTATAGACCACAAATTCATGAAAGAAGTTTCTCAGCTGTACTTTCATCAGTTGGCATAAAAGATTAGATTCACCAAAAAATATAGAAAAATTACTCTAGTAGAATAGATGAAACGAAAAGTTTTCCCTATTAGCACAATCAAGGTTTCATTTTCTGATTTTTTTGTTCAATTAATTCATGTTTAGATTTGGTGAATATTGCTGCAATTAACTAAGTAAACACTTTTATTAACAATACTCTAAGTATATTTCTGCAGGCATTATAGTTGATCAAGTAAAAGTGTAGGAAATAATTGACATTGAAGCTCTTAATAAATATTTTTTACACTAATTGGTGACATGAATGAAGTTTTCCCAGGTTTAGAGAGCTGTAAAGAATATGGCACTGCAAGCTGAATATCATAATCACTTAGGAAGAATACAGTGCACTACCGCTTAAGTTATTACCTAGTGGTTTAAGCTCCTTCCAAAGTATTGGTACATCAAATTTATGACATATTCGTTAGGATGGAATTAATGAGATAAGTATGGTGTCAAGTGTGATTTTGAGGAGAATAACCTCCCCTTATTCTAACCTTGCCCTTGATGTATTAGCAGAGAGGAGAAACTCCGCTGACAAAGAAGAATATTTCTGTGGATTTTATTTACAATGATAACATAAATCCTGTTATAACTTTGGCAGAATTGTTGAGATATTCCAGGGGATTTTGCACAGAATTGAACCCACTGAGCATCAGAACATACAATATGAAGATCGGCGGCTCTCAGACATACTTAAAAATTCAAATTTTATATGGACCTATTTCCCAGACAACACTTTATTTCTTTAATATTTACAGCGGTTACTTGCTGTTACACTCTCAAAAACTACTAACAATCTTCTTCCTTCAATCATCTCATCTTGCTTATATCTCAGCAACTTCAGATGATACATTTCATCAGCTTAACTATTCAGTTCTGCTGTATCTCTTTTGTTTGGCAGAGTATAGTATTCTCAATTCTCCATCGCCTTAGTTTGAGGCGATTATATCAATATTTGTCAAATGTCAATATTGCCTTATCACCCTATTTAAAGCAATCCAATAATAACCCTAATATGACTCAAACTCACCTCAACTCAAGGTGCTCAAATAATAACTAGTATCATGGTCGGCAGATTCTCCTTAATCTGCTGTAGCTATATCAGGCTTATCATCCAGTCATATCAGAACCTTGACGTTACCCCCCTTGACTGGATGATAAGTCTCCTATTGTTTATATGGCTGGAGGAACTTTGCTGCACTTGATCAATAATCTGACCACTCGTGGGGTCCTTGATAGTATAGGCGTTGACACTTGATTTCTTCATGATTTTAAATGGCCCAAACCAGATGCTGGCCAATTTATGCTTCCAACCAAGCCCGTGTTTGTCATAGAACAGAACGGAGTCTACCTCCTTGAACTGAGCTCACCCTCTATGCTATACTAGCTTGGCTTCCTAATTCTTGATTTTCTTGGATAAGCTGAAGGAGTATGCTTTGGTTTGCAACTTGTTCAACGGTGCTCAAGATTAGTCAAAAAATGGTGGGGATCCATTTTGCTGGTATCTTCTATGCATGAATAAAGCAAGGCTGAAAGAGCCACGTGTTATCCATATAGTAGCTGAAAGTGGCTCTTCCCCATGGTGGAATGTTAGCTAATATTATAGGTTAAAATGGTGGTGGAGAGGAGGAACTCAAATAAGAAGGTCAATCCATTACCCATTTTTTTCAAAGTATGTTCACCAAGGTCCCATTAATGTGTTTGACCGTCCCGTTGGACTCAGGGTGATATGGGGTCATCAGAACCCCACAGATGCCCATCATCTCGTTTAAATTTGGAATGGTGTGCAAAGTGAAGTTAGTTCCATTACCAGTAAAGATAAATTGAGGGCAACCATGTCGCTGGATAGTACATTTCATTAAAAACTTGGCCAGTGTGACTGCTCCTATATCCCGTATCACCCATGCTTCAATCCACTTGGTCAAGTGGTCAATCGCTACTAGAATGTGCTTATACTGGTTGGCTCCTGTTGGCAGAGGCCCAACGACATCAAGGGAAACTTTATGACAAGTAAAATGGGGTTTCACTAACTGGTACAAGGTTTTCTAGATTAACGGCTTTTCCATTTGTCACTGGTGGCAGCAGGAAATTTTTTTGATCACGTTGAAATTCATGCTCTCCCAATAGTACCGATGTCACAACAATTTCAGGGTCTTACATACTCCACCATGTCCAACAGCTCAGTGTGCGCTCATAAGATTAATAGGCCAGGTTGAAGGCCTTAGGATATTCAGTGTTGTCGCCTAGCCACTTGTACAATTCACCGTTCTTCTTGAACGTATAGGGTCTTATTCTATCTAATATCTTAAATATTTTGGTTAATTAATCATCATATTTTCTGCTAAGCATTTTGTCATACATAACGTCACTGAGATCCGCCATAACAGAAATGGTTAGCAATCTTGACAAGCAATCGGCATTTTTTTGTTTTGTCCAGGTCAATGAAGAATATCAAAGTCAAAAGACTGCAGTTTGAGAGCTCATAGGGCTATACGCCCTTCAGACTGTTTGAGGTTTTGAAACCAGCGTAACGAAGCATGATCTGTTGCAACTATAAAATTCACACCATGTAAATACACCCAAAATTGCTTATATACATATATTATTGATAAGCACTCCCACTCAGTCATGGTGTAATTTTGTTAATGGCAATTCAGGCGTCAGCTGCAGTACGCCACTGGGTGCTCCTCCACTTCTTCATCCTTTTAAGATAGGACTGCCCCAATGGCGGAAAGAAACGCTTCCATCTGAATAATAAACTCCTTATTGAAATTAGGGTATTGCAGCACTGGCGCACTAATTAGTGTCATTTGAATTGTATCAAAGGAGAATTGGCAGCATTCCATCCATTCAAACTTGACATCCTTCTTCAATAACTCAAACAGCAGACCTACAATACAACTGAAATTGGGTATAAAGCGGCTGTATCAGCAGACCATCCCAAAAATACTTATATATCTCGCTTACTGTTTAGAGTAGTCATCTTCCAGATAGCCTCCACCTTGGATGGTTAGGGCCTCATCCTGTCTCATCCATCACAAACCCAAGGTACTCCAGTTGGTCCTTAAGAGAAGTGGCATTTATGGGGCTTGATTTTAATGTTGGCCTTTGCAAGTTGGCAGAAGAACTCCTTTAGGTGTTAAGATGCTTAGAGAATGTATGCGAAAAGACATTAATATTGTCAAGGTACACAAGTTTTTACAAAAGCTTCAGGTCGCTAAGAATGGTGTCCATGGCCCGCTGAAACGTAGCTGGGGCATTATATAAACCTTGGGGAATAAGGTTAGGTTGGAAATGCCTCTTGGACGTGTTAACAGAGCATTTCTCCTGTTCTGCCGTGGGCAACTTGATTTTCCAATAACTGGATATTAAATCCATTACTGAGAAGTAATGAGATCCTTCCAAACAATTAAGTCCCCATCAATTTGTGACAAAGGGTATGAGTCCTTTTTGGTAACGCTGTTGATCTTCCAGTAGTCTATTACTACCCAGTTGGTTCCATCCTTCCTTTTGAAAATCAGAATGGGTGAAGCCCATGGACTCTTTGGTGGTTATAGCATCGCTTGTTCAAAAAGCATTTCAATCTCCTCATTTACTACTTCTCTCAGCTGCCCTTGACCAGCGGATAGCCCAAGATTTGATGGGGGGATGATTCCAGTGTCCACTCAATGGATCACTCCCCACGCAAACCCTAAATCATGGTCATTGAGAGAAAAGCTCTCCTTATATTTTTAGAATAAAGCTATTGTATGATCTTTTTGTTCTTATGATAGCCTCACTAAATTTTCGCGTTGTACCACCATAATTAAGCTGAGTTGTGGTTCAAGGGGTAGTCCAAATTTATCCAGCGAATCAAACTTGTGAACTTGGAGGATCTCCTCCACTAAGATCAGATGTAAAAACGCCACTATATGGTGTCAGCAGATTTGTATCAGTTCATGCTGCAGATTTGCTAAAAAATACCTTGACCTCCCCCTGACCTGGAAGAATAATGCCTGGAGCCACGTGGGGCTCAAACCACGACTGCTGATAAGGGCCAAGGATCTCACCATAAATCAAGTTGGCACTTCCACCCCTAACTCAGTGTTTTCTATTACTTGGTATCTGGATGGAATGGATGTAGCTCCAGAAGCTCTGAGCAGTAGCCTTGGATATTAATAAATCTGCTGGGTGAGGGCCCAGGTCTTTCCCTTTAGTCAATGGTAGTAAACCGGAATCACTCCATCACTATAGGCAAAGTTGATATGTCCCATGTGCACAGATTCTTTAGTACTCCGCTGGATAAGGTAAATTGAGATCTGCTGCCCAAAATTTTGAAGGTCTCTTCCATCATAATAACACCAGCCCCATAGTGTTGTATGAAAGAAGTATCAATTAACAGTTCATAACTACTGTTTAGTAACACTATCACTGGAACTAAGACAATAATTGACCTAATCCGCAACAGAAGTGCACTGTACGCTCCCTCAGAGACTGTGTTTTCTGCTCCAGTAGTTCCATACACCATACATTGTTCCACATCAGGTTTTAGTATCATCTTTGCCACCAACTTAGTGGAAACTATGCTTACTGGAGAACCTTATCTATTATAGAATGAACCTGGGTTTTCGCTACAGCAACATCACAGTAGGTACATTCAGAATAAAAAAAATATTGAGTGTTTAATATGTGAACATTTAAGAACCTCGTTTGCCAAGAGATCTTGTAATCCCCTCACTGACTTTGGGGTACTTTTTTACAATAGCATCTACCAGAATGGCAACATTTACACCTTTTAGTCAAAGTCCATTGGAGGCGAAATCTAGCTTGTCTGAAGAAGCTTAGTCGGACATTATGCAGGAGTATGGCTTTGGTTGCTCCTGAGGTTTTTCTTTCACTGTGGAATGTGCTTGTGCCCGTGTCAGTACATTTACTCTTCTGACTGGATGATTATATAACTTCCTGTCATCATACTGAGGGACATCAGCTGGAAATACTATAGTTGGTTTAGGTGGGACGTCTGGGGTCGGAATAATGGAGGTAGAGAGTCCCATCTCTACTCCGCTCCATCTTTTTTCTGGTAGTATTGATCCTGCTGTACATAGTGGACATGACGGGTGGTAGCTTTGAGCAAGATGACCAGGGCGGCTGCATACAAAACAATTCACCCCGTAGGTTCTGCATCCTTGGTTCTCATAAGAAGGTCCAGACATATAATTATATTGATGTCAGCGTAACCAAGGCCAGATTGGTAGAACAATTGCTGACGTTCAGCATAATTAGGTCTGGGTCAGTAGTTAGGCTACTGACGATTTTAATAAGCAGGACTAGAGTAGAAGTTAAAATGCTGAGGTAACTCGTCCAAGGGTGAGGTGCGTGATTATAATAAGTCCAGGGGTTACTATGTGGAATCTGGCCAGGATTGAAGAATTCCCCTGAATAACAGGGTCCAGTTATGGCGTCAGTGTATTCCACTCTGTATTGGGCGGAAGAAAGGTAGCATTTATACGGCGCAAAACCTTAACAAGTTTGAGAAAAGGGATAGTCATCATCCAAAATTGGAGAAATGACATTGTAAGATCACAATATGGCTTCACAGCAGAGGTTATCAAAATAAATATGTCAGCTTCAGTCAGAACGCCTGATCTTATTAACACATGGGCTTCCACCATAAATTAATCTGCAAATGCAGTGAAAGTCTCATTAAAGTGGAACCCGATGGTCAGGAACTCAGCTTTACGCTGCAACATCTTTGAAGTCCCACCAAACAACTGCAACAAGGTTTCCTTCACTTCATTATAAGTAATGGAACTGCTTGGAAGATAACAGGTAACTTGGTTGGCACTTCTGACGTCCGATGCAGATATCAGCAATTTAGCCTTCTGTCAATTGGAGGCTCCTTCTGCCACAAATAGAATCATTTGAAGAACATATGGATGTTTCCATTGCAGGTGAACGAAGATAGCTTATTAATGCAGACCTCCACCTACCGCTCATAACTGCAAGCCTTAGAAGTGTACCACGGATTTTTCTGTGGTCCATAACTGGGATTACAAAGAGGGACGGGTTAGGAAGGCTCAGTTGCTCTCAAGGTAGTGTTGGGCTTTCAGCAGGCAGGACTACTTTTGGCTGGGGTTATGTTGGGTCAACACATAATCGTACTTGGAGAAGCCATCATGATTTGAGAAACTTACGCTGGTCACAAATTTGTTGTAAAAAGATCCCTCTGAGAAACTTTTTGTTCTTACGCTTCCCATTGGGGATGAGGTGGGTAAAAGGTAGGTGTTAGATTTCGCTCCTTTGCAGTATAGACGTTCAGTAGCATCATCCAGTCAATTGACGAGCTGCCTGTTCTGCTGTCCAAGTATTTGCAGCTGATTAGCCGCACTTTCAAGTTGATTCATTACTTCGTTGCACTCCTGAAGGTGTTCCTTTTTTAAGCATGGCGTCCACAACAAGTTTGATTTCTGCAGTCTCATCCAGAGCATCTTTTTGGTAGATTCCCCTTTAGTGAAGACCATGATCATGGATTGTAAATTTTTGGTTTTTATTGGTTGTTGTTCAATGTGCCCCTGTAGTGAGCACCACTGTTATAACTTTGGCGGAATCGTTGAAATATGCTAGGGGATTTTGCATAAGGTTAACCCCACAGAGTAATTGGACATATAATATGAAGATCGTCACCCTTAGACAAACTTAAAAATATATGATAAGATTTGTAGCTATTGCCCTAGGTGATACTTTATTTTTTTATTTTCAGCGGTTACTTGCTGTTCTGCTCTCTTAAAAAAACTAACAATCTTCTTCCTTCAATCGTCTCATCTTACTTATATACAGCAACTTCAGACAACACCATTTCCTTGGCTTAGATATTCAGTTACACTATATCTCATTGGTTCCAGCATAGTATGGTACTCTCAATTCTCCATCGCCTTAGTTTGAGGTGATATACTAAATATATGTCAAATGTCAACATTTTCTTATTACCCTATTTGAAAAAAATCCAATAATAACCCTAATCTGACCCAAAATTGCCTCAACTCAAGGCGCTCAAACAATTGTAATTGGTATCATGGTTGGCAGATTCTCTACAATCTGAATAGCTATTTCAGGCTTATTGTCCATTCATATCAGAATCTCAAAAATTCTCATACAATACAAGTTGGTTGGATAAAAAGTAATGAAATGCCAAAAGATATTCCCAAAAAATGTGGGATACTGTTGAGAATGAAATTGATAAAAACCATTTCACAGGGAATGCAAACAATCATTAACACAGGGGAACGCTAGAAGCCCAGAACAATTATAGAGATATTATCATTCCATGGAATAAATAAATTATGAACCATGTTTAGCGCCAGGTATTATAATTCCAAGTCACAGCGAAATAATAGTGCTATTGACCAATTTGGAATAATACCCAATGTAAGTATACAAAACCAAGTCATCATGTTTGCGCATTATGTCTCAATGGCTATAATCCGAGAATTACATGACTTTGAAACATTAACAAAAATGGGATTACCAGCGGTTGCTGCCAAAATGTTAGTTTACTGGTCAATTGTGAGCAACTGGATGAGTTATCAGAACTACAGAAGGAGGAAGTGCTACAATTGTTAGAGAAATAGTAGGTGAATTTTCCCAAAATGACCATGACCTTAAATTTGAAAAATGTAATCCATAAGGTTGACATTGGGGAATACCTACAGATACAAAGTAGACCTGTTTGTTGGACCAAGACCACTGAAGCAGTATTCCGTGAAGAAATTATCAAGCTCATTATAAATGGGCTACTTGCACCATAATTGAGTCCATATTGAGTCTGATCCTTTATGTAAAGTAAAAAGGATGGATCAAAACACGTGGTGATTGATTACTTCTAGATAAATAAAACTACTAAGAAGGATTCATATCCATTGCTGGGGATTGATGACGCGCTTGATCACATTGGGGAAGCCAGTTATTTTTCAGTAATAGATTTGATCTTGGAGTATTGGCAGAAAGACTTTCCAAATGAGGATCAAGAGAATGTGTGATAATCATGGCACAAGGATTTTACCAGCCGATGATAATGCCCTAGGGATTGTGTAATGCACTGGCTTTTTTCCAGAGGGCAATGTATTTTATCCTGAGTGATCTAAAGCTGTCTTTCTTATTGTACTTAGATCAAATCGACGTTTTCAGCAGAACCTTTACTGATCACCTAGAACACTTGGAGAAAATGTTAAATCGTATATAAAATGGGGAGTCTAAAAATCAAGCCAAGAAAATGTTAATTTCTTCAAGAAAAGAGATTGAGTATTTGGGTTTTTTGTTAAGCTCCAGAGGATTTCAACTGCAACCACAGAAGATAATGGCTATTGAGTGGATGTCAAACTCAAAGAGCGTTTGGGATATAAAAGTCTTTCTTGGGATGGTCAGCTACTATTGCTGATTCATTAAGGATTTCTCTGGAATCACTGAACCTTTAATCCACCTATTGAAGGATCTGAAAAAATGATACATGTGGAATGAGGAGGCATAATAATTGTTTGATGAGTTATGAAAATACCAAATGACTAGTCCTGTTCAAAATACCAAAATTTCAATTTGGAATTTATCATTCAGATTGATGCCTCGTTGATGGCAATTAGTGCCATTTTAAGCCATTTAGATGATGATGAGGAAGAAAATATGGTAGCAAATGTGAGAAGATTATTTTTGCCAGCGAAAGGAACTAAAACATAAAAGAGAGTTAGTGCTTTCAGGGATTTATGCCTGCAAAAAATCTCAAGTGTATATACATGGGACACACTTAAAGTTTGTGACCAACCACTCATCTTTATGATGATTTCATAATCTTAAGGAATAAGAGGAACTAATGACATGATGGGCTCTGGAACTAAAGCCTATGGTTTTGAAATTATACACCAAGCAGATGCGACACACCAAAATGCTATGGACTGTCAATATTTTCTGCAATTCAAGTCATGTACCAGAAAGCTGACGAAATATTCCAACAAATGATTGAAGGGTATAATGGGTATAAACTCCAAAAGATTAAAAGCGCGCTGAAGAAAGAGTTTGAAAACATTTAAATGAGAATGGACAGCTATACAAGTCAATTGATGGAAAGCAGTATTTATTCTTTAAACCGTTGGATTGAGTGGAGATCATTCAAGCTGCGGACAAAGTTGTTGGGCACAATGACCTAAGAAATGCTGGGCAATTTACGTCAGTATTTTTACTGGGAATTACTCAACTATGATGTCACAGGTTACCAGCCTGTTACTTGGAATGTTAGCTCCACAAGCCGCACAAGAATGTGATGAAATACTGGCTAGTATGCCCTGGGTTTTCTTGGCACATGGCGTCCATAGATGTGATGGGACACTCGAGTGTTAGTACTGGGGGAGTAAAGTACATCATAGTCTTGATAGAACATCTGACTAGATGGGTCAAGATGAAGACTTTTTTAAGAGAAGATGCCACAAGCACAGCGATATTCATAATGGATCAAGTAGTATACCAGCATGGATGCCCACAAGTAGAATTAAGTGACAATGGAGCAACTTTATGTCCTATGTGATCCTAATATTGAACATACTAATAGGAATCTGAGGAGTGGTATCCAACCCTATTGCCCAGATCTGAATAGAATAGAGAGAGTTAACTGAACTCTAGCTGAGAAGCTTCAAAAATTGGTATCAGGGAAAACTTCTGCTTTGGGATCTTACCTGAGTTCAGTTATCTTCATGTAAAATTTTAGTTTTCAAATGGCAGCAGGAGAAAACGCCGTTCAAACTCTTGTATGGACGAAGAGCCTCACTACTGCTAATTTTATATTCAGCCGTTTACCCAGCTTCAGGGATGAGTGTGGAGCAATACCTAACGTGACTGGAGAATGTTACTATCAATTGCAATTACAGGCATTTTACATGATGCTAAAAAAAGGATTAGAGCAAAGTATATGGATGACAAGAATCAACCAGTGGTGAATAGTACTATGTGGGAGATAGAGTAGCTTATTGTAATATCCATGGGTTGGGAAGAAGAAACAATTTAGATTCCCTATGGTCAGTCCTAATTGAGATTATAATAAAGTCAGTGACAGATGCCTATATGATAAGAACATCGCCAATGGCCATAAAGTGAACAGAGTCAATACCAAATACTTCAATTATTTGATCTAAAGATAAAAATTACTCAATGTTTCATAGGGACCGCTGGACCTACAAACAATAGGTCAAGCATCAGTGTATTAGGTAAGTCTAAAAAGACTACTAAACTTTTATAGCTAGTTAAAGTTTGAAAAAGGACCTCTGACCCAGAGTATTTGAAAAAAGATGGACCTCTGAACCTACTAATTGAGTCTGATTGCAAAAAAAGAAAAAAGAATATAAGAAAAAAATAAAATTGCTAATTGATAAAAAACACAGAGAAAAATTATAAAAAAATGATTCTTTTGCTGCAATCAAAAGAATTTGGCGGTGTTCCCACTTACCATTGTCAAGTGATGAGAAGGGAGATAAATTATGATGGAATTAATGAAGACCATTATTTTTGGGAATATCAGCCTAGGTTGAAACTGGATACGCCAAGAAAAAGAACAAGGAGAGATGATTTTTTAAAATCCCATCTGATCAAAAACGGAGTCTATCCTATAGAGTACATGAAACAAGGAATTTGGGAAGCCTCTTGAGAATATCCTTTAAACGATGGCGTGTCAAGAAGCCTAACTTGAGGTAATAAAGGTTTTCCAGATATATTATTGGTGACAACACCCAAAATAATTCTGGTACAGCATGGGGCCGTAGAACTGCGCTCTAAGGATGTGGCAGCGAGAAGGTCACAAAGAGGAAAAGCTTTGAGGACAAGGACCACAAAGAGATTCATTGATCAAGGAAAAGGGGATGGACAAAGGAGAAATTAAATTTAACCCATGCTGGCGGACTCAATCAGTAAATGCAGTGGCATCTGCCTCCAAAAATCTCTCATTGCTAGATAATTGGGTCAAGAGGGGATTGTGTTTAGATTTTAGTATGCCCACATTATCCATCTTAATTTATTATATTGCCATCTGCTTGTCCACTAGGGGATGAGGCCCATTAGAGGATGTGGGAGTTATCATTCATATGGTAACTATTGTTTAAC